>JAGGAV010000209.1:0-24504 GCA_017657295.1 Termitomyces sp. DKA64 | reverse complement strand
AAAAGTAGGTGACATGGTGGGATACACCTCTGGGACAGTTCTTATTCTTCGCCATTTGATTACAGCCCAGGAATTTTCGAATATATAGGCATTTTATCTGAATCTATGTACTGCAACGCAGAAAGAGCAGACCAATGAGCGGCAGGTAAAGGAGGATGGCAAGGTGATGAGCAAGAGCATGAATGACAAGATACAACGATGCGGAAGAATGGCGGATGATTGATTTGATAGCCAAAGGGGTGGGACTGGGTGTGAAGGGACAATGAGCAGGGACGCTGATAGACAGTCTGCAGTGTGCAGTGGAATAATGAGATATGATTGATTGTATGGCATACGTGAAAGGATGGGCAGAACAATGGTCGGGGGCTCTGAGACGATGAGCGAGGCGAAATTGATGGGAGAATACGCGAGGGAAACACACAAAGGGGCGGGGCAGCAGGACGATGATAGGCAGAGAGTGGAATGATGGTGTTCGATGGGAGAATAAGTGAGCGATAGATTGGGGAGGCCTCTTTATCGACCTGATGAGCGGCAGTTAACATGAGCGGGGGGACGATGAGCAAGGGCGTTGATCACTGTGATGGATGACGCTTAGAAGTGATGTCTGACAGTGCCGGTGGTGCCAAGAACACGTGCCCGGTACCAGCTCCGATGACTCCGAACCTCAAATTTCTCAGTGTCAAAACCACTCAATATTCAACATATATTGGCACTGAGTGAAGTTTAAGACATTCCTAATCTACTGACTTGGCGGACTCGAGGGTATTTGGCAAGTCTATACATTAATGATATTGTGATGTCGAGGTGCCTGGCGCGAGTGTAAAATTAGAGGGAATCCTAAACAGGAAATCGATCGTTGGGGGTAACGTCTCGGCTGGTTGCGTTCCGGTCATACTTCAACATTATCCCAGACGGCACTCATCGACAAGGTAATCGACTAGTTTGGACAGAAGAATGCAACACACCTATCCCTGCCCATGGATCCCAACTCGAAGCTCAGGCGAATCGACCGCAAATCTCTACCTCAGGAGGAGCAACGCACCCTGGAACGTACCCCCTTCCGCCAGCCAGTCAGATGTCTACTGTACATAGCTATATCAACTCGCCTAGACATAGTCTTCGGAGTGCAACAGCTGACTCAATACCTCGACTCCTACGGCACTCCGCATTGGAACGCAGCCATACGACTAGTCAGGTACCTGAAAGGGACCCGCAACCTTCAACTTCACCTTGGTGGACACCAGAACGACACTGAGCTCACGGGTTTCACTGACTCGGACCAGGCGGAGTGTAGGGGGATACGTTCGTAGTCTTGGTGCTGGCGCCATATCCTGGGCCGTCAGAAAACAGCGAACTGTTGCGGCATCTTCCTGCGAGGCCGAGTACATGGCCGCGTTTGAATGCGCACAAGAATGCATCTGGCTCTGCGCACTCCTCAAGAAAACTGGGCTCAACATTTCAACTAGACCGACTCCCATATTCTGTGACAACGATTTCGCGATTTCACTGTCCAGAGGACCCACTTCTGCATGCACGGGTCAAATACGTAGACATTAAATACCACTTCCTACGGGAACGGGTACAATCCAACGAATGAACGCTACGACATGTACCATCAAAGGAAAACACTGCCGACATTTTCACCAAAGCCCTAGCCTCCCTCGCCTTCCTACACCTTCGCCCACGGCTTGGACTTCAATAAAGCGCCACGGTTCCATGCGAGGAGGAGCGTGTTAAAATGGAATGACATCACCACGACGAGGCGCTCGCCATGCCGGCCCAGGCACCACCCTTCACATTGTGACGGGCCCAGGCACTGCTTTCCTTCTACACTTGGCCAACACCCCATCACACTCGAACAACGGTCAGACTAGATAGACACACACCCTCAGTCATTTATACGGGACTGAGGGTGAGTAAACATTTACTTTACTACAACTACAATTGCTGACCGTAACATTACAGTATCACAACCGATATTGTATTGTATAGGTCTGAACTCTAACACCGGGCAGCTTTCTTTTTCTTTCCTCCTCTCCCAGACGAGCTCGCAGAGACTCATCTTATGCCTTAGCATTTTCATTGACTCGATCTTGATCAGCGTTCTATAAAAATCAACTTTAGGCCTTCAAAAACATAAGAAAGATCTCACATTGATCATCTGAACATTTTGGAAGAATCTGAAAGCATCGTTCAGGTAGAGCTGTGCTGCAACTTCCAAGGCTGTCGTTGATCCATCAGCCTCCTTCAATGAATCAATTTTCTGTTTCTGTAAAATGAGACTTTGAAGCGAGCATAAGAATCATGGCCAGTGTAAGAACATGGTCAAGTGAAGATTTCTTACCTCTCGCACATCACTGTGAGATAGTCCATCTCAGATACTGCCAAATTTTGCAACCTGTCGACATAGTTTATTGCGGTATTGGCCATTTCTTCAGCGATAATGATGAGATTATGTACTGGGTTCTTCTTGTCGAAGTTAGGCGAGCTAACGATGTACACCTTAGGCCTTCCTTCCACCTCATCAGGAGGCAAAGTAAATTTCAGAGAACCATCTATTGTGAATAAATTCGGAATAAGCTGTTCTGTATTTTTAAGGGCAAATCAACGATAATGATCACCTACCGTCCAAATGGTCAAGATCAATTTCGAATGAATCCGTTCGCTATAACCAATAGGTCAGTAAAAATTTTCCATATAATATCAGCTGTGACCTCTACGTTATCTATACTCTCCTCTGATTTAGTACCAATTACTGAAATCGCTTCGCTCTTTGAGAACTCTCTCGTAAGTTTGTTATATCGTTGACGTAGTCTACAAGAAAAGGTTGTCATTAGAAAACTACTCAGAAAAGGTATGCAGCTTACTCTTCGTAGTGGGCGAGCAGAATGTCAGCGACCTCTGAATCTCCGGTGTCTCGCAATTTTTGGATTGCGTCGCCTGCTTTCTGTTGGGTTGCTCGTATTCGTATTTCCTCCCGGTGAGTCCCGATGCTTGACTGCACAAGTCGATCAATGGGTGAGATGGATGTGATCATCGACGCTTTATAATCGACGAAACAGATAAAAGAATGATTCAATGTGTGAGCGAGGGCGGGGGAATTGAGGTTCAGGCAGAAGGCCTTATGTAGATTTCCACCTGTCAAAACAATGGTGTAGCAATTGTTCCCTGGTATATATTGCTTCCACATTCGTAATTACTTTGTTCCAGAGTGACAGAGGCATATACATGTCTCACAAGATGCAACGGAGATCGTTGTTAAGGCGGAAAACACATACTCGATTGAGGTGCCGACTGGTGTCGATTGGGTAAGATACTTGATTCGGGATAGGCAAGAATGCAGCCTTGGTGGTGTTATGACCATGGTCCAAATGTACAATGCTTGCCTTTTGCAGACGATTCTATGACCATGGCTCAGATATGCCAATCTTTGTCATTTGTCATGTCCAGGTACATATGTAGTATAATGGCTATTGACTTTGTTGCGAAAAAGAATGAGACAAGAAGCGTGATAGTCTGATCTTGTTTCATGAAATGAGATGGTAGTGGTAACGGTAAATCCCATACATACATCCATGAAGATGTGCATTTAGAATCCGCGACTCCGGGTCACAAGTAAACTGCCATGTGCTACCCCGATCGATCGACGGTGATTCGGATGACAGGTTTACCCGTACGCTTGTATGGTTGCTACCGCACTTTTGACAAAGTTAAGAGCGTGGCCAGAAAGGAGAGATATACGCTTCAGCTGTCACATCACTATCAGAAGCAGGTCTCAGAATATGTGGCGACAAGTGGTCAATATCTAGTCTGCATCTTTACCCGACTTCTGGCCGACTAGAGATCAAAAAGATCAGGGAAAGTACAAAAGAAATCACCTATTGAAGTAATCAAGAGGAGACTCCAAGTAATAAAAATTACCAGAGTAGTACATAATCATACAAGGATAGTGATAAGCGTAGAAGTACACCCTAGGCATTAGGTATAGCAGGAATACTCCGGATTCTGTATATCCATTGCGTAGTCCAGTGATTGATCTTCCTGAAGATGCGAAAATCTTCGTCAAAATTCAGGACGGGAGAGCGCAACTGCTCATCGTCGAGTCTCTTGACGATGTCTTCAAAGCGAGAGACGACGTCGGACATGGATGGCCTTTTCTGGGGGTCCAAGTTGGTCATATCATTCACCAGGCCCCTCATGAAATCGAAGCCTTTCTTTGCTTTCCTAAAAATCTCCTGACCCTGTTTTACATTGTTACATGAGAGCACGTAGAATAATGAAAAGCGTACATCAAGATAATCCTCCCGAATGGAATTGCCTATGCAGTAAACATCTACGGCGAAAGGCTCACAAGGGGGTGAATTAGAGAGAGAAAACTCGGGAACCGACTTGTCTCCACCCCAAGGAGGTTGTCTGAGATGGGGTGCATTCTCGGGGCGATAGACTCCGGATAAATCAAAATCGATGAGGTAGTACTTTACTGGTTTCTTCGTACGAGAGGAAGAGACCGACACCGGCCCACGATAGTCAAGCCGCATAGATTGCTGAGCAGGGTGCGGCGGGACGTTGAATAATGAAACTGTTCCCGCCATGAAATTGTCCGTTTTGCAGTCCCTAAAGAGAAATGTAAGACTGACATTTATCTACACATGACGTTTCATCTTACCCATGAACAACGTTGTTCTCATGCATAAACTGTAA
Source organism: Termitomyces sp. DKA64 (assembly GCA_017657295.1). Taxonomy (NCBI): domain Eukaryota; kingdom Fungi; phylum Basidiomycota; class Agaricomycetes; order Agaricales; family Lyophyllaceae; genus Termitomyces; species Termitomyces sp. DKA64. The sequence goes on along the minus strand of JAGGAV010000209.1, from coordinate 19,803 downwards.
GCCCTGGTGAATACTTTAGCTAACGAATCAAGGAAGGTCAGCACATGACAAGACAATCACCTCAAAGATCTGCCTGAAGTAGTCAACGACCTCACCGATAGTTTGAAAGGATGGGTAGTTCGTTTCAAGTAGGTATGGCATGACGATAAACGCTGTTCGGGAATCTTCGGGCGGGTCTATGACCTCTAAGAATGGTACACAATGGTTCTTGGGATGTGTTGTCAACGCTTCAGAGGCAAAGTATCTGCCAATCGAGATCTCATGCTCCTTGGTATCGATACTGACGTCCTTCAATACAACGAGAGTTCCATCGGCGCGCGTTGCATCTAAGATTCTACCGCGCTTTTGAAAGAGATAGAGACATCACTGACTTATTCTCTGTTGGAGAATGACAAGACTTACTTCACTATACTGGCCATCTTCAAAATCTGTGAAGCGCTTGGACACGTTCTTTTTCTCTTTCCAAGATGGCACCCAGTCCGGATTATAACGGTTTCGTAGCGTATAGCCATGCTTCTTGAGGAATTTATAGTGATCGCGCCAAAAGATTTCTCGAGGAGAGAGGTCTCCAGCTTCGAAGCCTTCTTCGACTCTGAAGTTGTTGGGGGGCATCACGACAGCGATGCGGAGGAGGATGGTTTGAAAACAACTGTCACTCGTATCACTTCTTCTTCATGTTTGCGTTATTCTTTACTAACCTGTTAAACGTTGAATGCTTTGACCCATATGTTACGACCTCCGTTTTCGAAGGAAATGATGAGAATCTGACCGCGTGGGGATTAGAATTCAGGATCGGCCCCTGTTGTCCAGGCTGATCCGTGTGGGTCCAAGATCCATCCATATCCGTGTATCCAAGAGGATGGCTCCGTCATAGGCAGCGGTTCTCTGCTCTTACAAACCGATGCCAGTTTGCTTTTGTTCTCAAATGGGTTGGAACAGTAAAATCACAATGTACAACTTGAACATAATGTTGACTCCTGATCTTTTCTTTTGATTTTGCATGTTTACGCCGTATCGAAGCTCCCTCCTCCATGTGACTGTCGAATTTTGGAGGACATACCAATAAAAGACATTCAAATTCTACACCACTGTAATTAAATCACCCCCAGCTCCTCCGATGGTACTTTTTGAAAACTTCGTTACAGCGACTCTAACCTCCTTTCTGTTCCCGATTGTTTCTCGTCCGCTTTCGAGAAATAAATCATCCAAGATCAGGACCCCTCTGACTGAAGCCAAAAAGACTGTGATCTTAGCTCTGGAGACCCTTGCGTCGGTTCAACATATACTTGACCGAGAAATATACGACACCTTTTTTGAGGACCGTCAAAAGTTAGTTATTTTCCTAGTTTCCTGGCTGTAAATTAACACAATGAATAGGAAAGACATAGTACTAGATGATCTCCTCAAGGCCAGCAACGAGGATATGAATATCTTGACAAAAACCCGACGATACCGTAACATGGTGAACATCGCCCGCAGTAAACATGACGAATGCCTTGCCTTGTCTTATCGAATCCAGGTACTAATTGTGGATAATTGTCTGTAAAAACAGATTGACTGAATTTTGGACAGAAGGCCTCCACGAGTGCACAGAAACTACAGAACGATAACCCCGCCAAGATAATGGCAAAGGCCGAAGAAGAGGCCATCGCATTTATGGAACGCCAGGTCAGGTTTCACCAAGCAAAACAAGCTTTTCAAAAGCTTTTCGAACCAGGTAGGCAATAATAAGATGTCACCGGTCACCAATTGCATCTTGACTTACAAAGACATCTTAGGCTCCGGATCGGAGCAAAGGTCCTTCACCTTGACTTCTTGCCAGTAGTGATGAATTTGAGATGGCAGGGACATGATAACATGCCTACGCCTCTACGGAATATCTGACTTATAGGTACCTACGTTTTTATTTGAAATCCTATGTATGAATCGAAATACGCTTGAATCGAAAGTTCGGCTCTGAATCTCCAGCGTCTACCAATTTTTGTATTGCGTCGTCTACTTTCTGTTAGGCCACTCGCGTCTTCTCCTGGCGACTTCCATGCTTGACTACACAAGTTGATGGATGGTTGAGATAGATGTGGCCATCGCCATTGTATGTGATAGACGAAAAGAGGAAAAGAGTGATTCAACGAGTGGAGATGCAGGCAGGAGGCCAATACCTTCTTGCCACCCTATCAGAGTGATGGTGTAGCAACTGTTCCCTCGTAATCCTTCCGAGCACATTGTTACTTGATTACACAGTGAGAGTGGCATATCAATGTCACACAGGATTCAACGAAGATCAGTTATGTATGTATCTTTGGATAACGCCTTTTGGAAGACGGGGAACGAAGAGCACATTTTGGGGCGTGATACAGTCTCGCTCAACGGTTGGCATAAAACCGTCAGATAAGGTGAATGGTAACCAGTGGCAGCAACGAGCAAAGTTTCCTAGGAAATGTACTTGATGAACACGTACGAGAGGTAAGAGGTTCCCGATATTGATAGGTCCGATTATACGTGAAGTTTGACAAGTTTGATCGCACTGAAGACAAGGACTCGCTGTCAGCAGTGTTTGCAAATTCAAAGCGCCCAGGTGATCTGAATGACGATGATTGCTGCTCGAAATACGATGTCATGGTACTATAAATGGACCCGGTGGGCATGCGAGTAGCGAGACGAGCCGACAAAGCTGTAGAGTCAAAATATTGATGAAATGATTCCCGTCTGTATTCTCTTTTTCACTTCCAAATATTGATGTTATACGGGACAGACCATGTTCCCTATTTTCAAAGGAATAAGTGTTCCCATCTATCATGAAGAGACGGACACAAGAGGAGTATAAATTTCACAAAAACCACAGGCCTCTACCAGTTTTTTTTGCTTTCGTCTACGATCGTCCAAGTTGTTCTACAGGCCTTGGCATATTACATGCAGTCATACACATGGTCTTGTACATTAAGCGGGAAGCTCGAATTTCTGCCCCTGGAGAACTCTTTTCATGGACGTGAGTAGAGCACAAGGAATTGATGCGAGATACGCACTTGGTAAAGTAGACATAGAAAAAGTCAAGATATAGACCTGTTTGGACGATTCCGGCTATCACAGCAATAGGATCCACGGAACCGTTCTCCGTGAAGTATCTACGCACAAATAACCCCCACGCAATAAGGAACTGGTCGTTCATGAAAAACAAAGGCGTACCGATATATCCAGTTAGGGATATAGAGTGCGCGGTAGACACCCAGCGCGGCCAAGTAATGTGTCGTAATAGTCTCTGCCTCTCCTGTGCGCTGGAGCATGAACAACTGGGGTAGTATCGCGACGGACTCGAGGAAGATGGAGAAGGACCAGAAGATTTCCGTGAAGTTGAAGCCGTAGTTGAATATGAGGCCAAGGATGAAACATGGGCCGACAAGGTATTCAATGCGGAATGTATCAATGGAGGGGTCATGTGTTGGTCTGGGCGAGAAAAGAAACGGAAAGAAAGGTTAAGAAGGGAAGGAGGGTATGGACGAAGAGGCTGACCGGAAGCGGTAGCGCATGAGGTATAGGATGTAGCAGCTGCTGGCTATGAAAAAGAGTTTCATGACAGAGTTGTAGAGGGAGATGTAGCGCCAAAGAAGGTCCGGGTAGCGTGTTACGAAGACGGCTACGTAAAGTGCTTGGGTTTTGAACGAAATACCTAGCAAGACAACACATCATCAGCGATCTACAATCGGGTTGGCGTGAAAGAGGTCTCAGGCGGTGAACCACTTCATATTTCGAATTGGGGCACACAAAAACCTCAAATGAACGCGGCACACCTCGACATGATCGTGATTTTTGTATTTTATTCAGTAGAATGAAAATGGACGCCAAATGCGCCAGGTCACCTGCGCGCGCGAGGAAAATCAGCATTTAGCACAGGGCGTGATAGAAATTTACGTGCCAAGAAGCCGAAATATGTTCATAGCCATGGCGTATGAAGTGAAGAGGGATGCGCGGTAGCAACGTGTATGGAATCGTCACCAGCCACTGCAGAGCGCCTGTCAACGTGGGCCGATAAATGGATGACTAAGCGTACCCACGCCTTTTTCACCGTTACCACCATTCGTGTCGTCTGATACAGTCAGCAAGGCAAGTACTTCTTTGTTATCCTTCCGTATCGCGCAGGGATGTCCAAGTAAAAGGGTCGATCCCATTCCGCCCAAATCTCAGCAATTGAGAGCCACCGACCTCGCCCCGAGCCCATAACGTGTCTGTATTCCCGATATGTCATTACGAGATACCTCATGACGTATCGTAAGGCTGGACCAACATTGGAAGCATAGGCTCTACATAGACTGTTTTCGGTCTCAAGACCCACGGCCTGGCGGCAAAGGCAGAGCCGCACACCGAGTCCGTGGTTCGACCACGGTCTTCTGCGTTCATCTAGCCGAGCCCTCGCAGATACGTGTCGCGTGCGACGTAGTTCACCCTGCTGTGGGTGGTCTCTAGATGTGGTCTAAATTTTACGAACGTAAATCATTGATGTGCATGCTACCAGCGTGCGAGCTAGAGGAAGCCACTCGTGGCGTGTGGTTACGTGCATATATCGCTGGTGCGGGGTTTTCATGTCTGGGGATGTGGAGGCTCTCGGTTGTGTTCTTTTTTGCATATTGGGATTTTGGATGGTGTGGAGATAGGAGATCACAAGAAAGTCTGCATTTGCAGCACTGAGCGCTCTTTCTAACTCTTTTCTTTTCGTGAGATGACCCTGGACGTTGTGCTAACGTTCTCATAATTTTAGGTTAGGACTTGCGGAACCTGGATTATCGGCACCCTGGTTCTGACGCCAGATCGTAGTCTTTGGCATGCTCGGCCGCATCATAGCTCTTTTCGTGATACTGTTACCACTGGTGATTGATGGCGTTAGAGATAAAGTTACATATTCAAATCGTCCAGTGATTGTAGGAATTTTGGGACGGTCGTCTCTGTTGCAATATCCATCATCTTTTTACGAAACGTTTCCGCGGCCAGTACCCTATACCTTGTCAGTCTTCTGTGCGCGACTAGCATCTAATCGACCGATATCGAAAGCTAAAGACATGTACACACTAGCGCGCTCCTCGTACAAGGAATAGTTTTTGTCACCTCTACTGTTCGTACCGCGTATCGGATTGATCTGATCTTTATGCGCAATTGTTCCTGACATTTGTTGTTGCCACCCCAACGGGTTTGCGTTGGTAAGTGATGTTTTAGGGTAAGTTATTGTATATGTACATACGCGAATTACTAATTCCGTGTAGATATGTTGAAGTGAGTGTCCTTTGTTCTCTCTCCTCCACTAAAACATATACAGAAGTAGACGCGGCAGGCTTGTCCTGCGCCTCTTGCGACGCACTGCTCCCTCCGGCCTCAGGAGCCCCTTGCCTCGGCCACCACACTCGTTTTTCATCACCTTCTTTTTCAATGGCGACTACAGTTTGTCGCCACACCACAAGCTTCCGATGGCTCTTGCTCCACCTCTTCTCATTCGAATTTCTCCTCTTCACCTTTCTTGTTCCTTCTACCTCCGCTCACCCTCTCCACCTTTCCCCTTTTCATACACCCCATATCCGTCAACTCTCCCCGCGCGGTTTAGTTATCAACAACGCAACAGGCACATCGCAGGTGTTTGACTCTGTGACGCGGCAGCCTATCCCGCAGGGCCCCGCGACGGACGGCGGAGGCACAGGTTTTGACATTTCTGCAATTATATGGCTTGCGTTCTCGTTCGTCGTGGGCGTGCCCATGGCATTTGCAGGTATTCGCTTGTGGAGGATAACTACTGGTGTGGGGATTGGGCTGGCTGCGGCCGTATGTTGTACGTTCTTCTCCACCTCCTTCCCTCTCTCAGATCCTTTCTTTATTTACGCACTTCTCCCTCTGTATACATCACTCATTTTTACATTGTATATCTAGCATGGGCAGCTTTAAATAATACCGTAAACAATAACGGCCTTCCCGACGCCGTCCTCACTGCCATCGTTCTTGGGTTTTTCGTCGTCGGCTTTGTCTTTGGCCTCTTCGAAATTGGACGCGTAGCAGGAATTAGTCTCCTCGGCATTACAGGCGGTCTAGCCTTTGGCGCGCGCATAGTCATACTCAGGCCCGGCTTGCTTGTGCCTGATGTGAACTTGTTCTTTGCGAATTGGATCGTGGTGGCATTGCTCGGGGCTTTGGGAGGGGCTGTTATAGTTTCGCAGAAGACGCAGAGGGCTGGTATTGTGAGTCTTCGCTACTTATTCACTCTGCCTTCGTTTCCGACCTGAAACATCAGAGCTGACTTTTTTTCTTTATTTGTAGCTCGTTGGTTCTGCGTCCGTTGGGACGTTCTTTATCGCTCTTGGTGTTGATCTTATACTCAACCGACAGTCTGGGATGAGTCGTGGGTTAAGATTCCTTTTTGATCGAAATGCTTCGCATGCTCTTGTACGTGTCAAAAAAATCGGATCTTGCCTATCTATCAACCAATTTCAAACAGGATATCGTAGGAGGGGGATATGCCCCGACCCTCAAAACGCAAATCACTATCGCTGTGTCCCTGGGTCTCGTGTATGTCCTTGTGGCCTCTAGATAGACCCTTATCAGCCAATGATTATTGCGCACAGCCCTATACTGGCGTTCTTCCAGCACCGCACTTTCAAACAACCCTTCTCCCGCAAGCGCACAGAATCGGAAATGGTCCAGCTTCCTGACTTCCTAGCAGAAGAAGACCAGGATGCGCGGCGCCGTAGTTCGCGGCGCCAGACGTTCCTAGACAGCCTGTGGAGCGGCGCGCAGACGATAAAGGCTGCAGCGACCCGGCAGCATAGTCGGTTCAGTCTCTGAATTTTGGCGTACGCATGATAAGAGGGTGCTGCAAGGTGCAGCCATTTCGCTGGCTTTCGAACCTCTTTGGGGGGGTTTAATTTCAAATGACGTGCATGCTATCTTCTGATAAGCGCTGCCAACGTAAGCAAACGCCCGGCCGCCACAACGTGAGTTTCCTTGGCTGAAACGCATTGAATGCTCCCGGGTGTCGTATGACTTTATTCGTATAAATATTTCGTTCTTCTATCTTCCTCCCGGGTGTCGTATGATTTATTCGTATAAATATTTCGTCACAAGGCTCGACAAGTGTATTTGTATCTCACAGCCATTAGATATAATTATGCACATTGCAACAGTTCTGAGGAAGATCTAAGGAAGACTTCCATAAGATTTCTAAAAAACCGATCTAGTCGGATCTAATGTCGCACAAGGGCAAGTTAACACATGTTCATGCAAGATCGTGCTAAGAGTATAATTGTCGTCTAAAATCTCTGTTCCTGTCTATTCTCAGCTATTCTCAATTCGAAGACAAATTTTTGTCGAACCTCGCAGCTGACTTGTGCATGTGAGCACTTCGCAAGAGCTGGATGGGCTAATTCAAGTGAAAAATGATGTGATGAAGACTCCCCAAAGATATGATTGGAAAAAATCTACTCCGAACGGCGGCAATATCCGGACCACTTCGGAATTTGCTTTAAATGGCACATTGAAATTAATTTCCCTCAGCTCATCGCCTCTCAGGTTCTCCCGATCTTTGTTGCTCCCAGCTCGCTTGTTCAAACCCGATTCCTTTGTAGAGTGACTTGCATTTATTGCATGTACTCGAATCAACTTTGCAGTTCCCACAACTTGCACAGAGGTTTTAAGCACACCGCCGCAGGCTTCGTGATATTCCATTAAATTCCCTTTCAACACCACTATCCACTACTGAATTGAATCCAATGGCTCCTAACGGTACATCTGGTTACAACACTCCCGAGTCTGAGCTTGAGTCGGTTCTCCCCATTCACCCTACTGCTGCTCGCCGTCCCCATGCGATCACTGTTCAGTCGGAGAACACGCTCTACTCGGACGAGTATATTACCTCAAAGTTCTACAACCGTGGCTCGAGTGTCACCGTGAACGATGGACACTTCACCATCACCCCAACAGTCGACCCCTACCAGTTCCAGACTCGGAGGGCTGTCAGCAAGACTGGGCAAGTGTCTACGCGTCTCATGTACACCAAACACGTTTTCTGACGCACTTTTTTCCTTCTAGATTGATGATGATCGGCGTTGGCGGTAACAACGGCACGACTCTTTGTGCCACTATCCTTGCCAACCGCCACAACATCATCTGGCATACTAAGAGTGGCATCCAGCAGCCCAATTACATTGGCTCGCTCCTCCGTGCCTCCACTGTCCGTATCGGTTCTGATCCTACTACCGGTCACGACGTCCACGTCCCCGTGTCTGACGTCCTCCCCATGGTCCACCCGAATGACCTTGTCCTTGGCGGTTGGGATATTTCCGGATTGACCCTTGACAAGGCTATGGAGCGTGCCAAGGTCCTCGACTACGATCTTCAGCGCCAGGTCGCTCCTCACATGGCTGCCCTCGGCAAGCCTCTTCCGTCTATCTACTACCCAGACTTCATCGCTGCCAACCAGGAGGAGCGTGCTGACAACGTGATCCCCGGCAGCGACAAGCAGGCTCACCTCGAGCATATCCGTGCTGACATCCGCAAGTTCAAGGCGGATAACCAGCTCGACCGTGTCATCGTCTTCTGGACCGCCAACACTGAGCGCTACAGTGATATAATCCCTGGTATCAACGATACTGCCGACAACATCCTTCAGGCCATCAAGACCTCCCACTCAGAGGTGTCTCCCTCCTCTCTCTTTGCTGTCGCTGCCATCCTCGAGGGTGAGCCTTTCGTTAATGGTGCTCCCCAGAACACCTTTGTCCCCGGTGTCATTGAGCTCGCTGAGCGCAACAAGTCCTTCATTGGCGGTGACGATCTCAAGTCCGGCCAGACCAAGCTCAAGTCTGTCCTTGCCGAGTTCCTTGTCAATGCCGGCATCAAACCTCTCTCCATCGCGTCGTATAACCATCTCGGCAACAACGACGGACACAACCTCTCTGCCGAGCGCCAGTTCCGCTCCAAGGAGATCTCCAAGTCCTCCGTCGTGGATGACATGGTCGATGCCAACCGCCTCTTGTACAAGGCTCCTGCTGTGGGCGAGAAGGGTAAGGGCGAGCACCCGGACCATATCGTCGTCATCAAATACGTCCCCGCCGTCGGAGACTCGAAGCGCGCCATCGATGAGTACTACTCCGAGATATTCTGTGGTGGTCGCTCGACTATCAACATCTTCAACGAGTGCGAGGATTCTTTGCTCGCTACCCCTCTCATCTTGGATCTGACCATCCTCACCGAGCTTCTTACCCGCGTCAAGTATCGCAAGCTCCCTGCCGATGGCTCGGCTACCACCGAGGACTTCAAGCCCCTCTACTCTGTACTGTCCCTTCTTTCATACATGCTCAAGGCTCCTCTCGTCAAGCCTGGTACAGAGGTCGTGAACAGCCTCAACAGGCAACGCAACGCCCTCGAGGGCTTCCTCAAGGCCTGCATTGGTGTTGAGGGCAGCAGCGACTTGCTCCTCGAGACTCGCATCTGGTAAATATGCGAATTCTTGATACAGGGAGGGTTCAACACGCCTTCGTAGATCTTGGTGGGATAGATAGGCGCCGTTCAACTGGTGCTAGTTTTGATTCTTCTCAATCTAGGTTTGGTGTAGCTAGTTGCCGGTCATAGTCGTATTCAATTGATGATTTGTGTCATTTTTGATCGCCCGCAAGTCCTGGATGATTATCACGGCGAGGATGGGGATGACTTGGCCTTCATATCTCTTGCATCTTCTGAGTCTGGGTTGCTTCCTCGTCGACCTTGTGTGCTACGGCTTGCAGGTTCCCTAGAACCAACACGGGCATGATCAGCCATGATTGGGCTGTTTCGAAAGTAACTCAGTAACACAGGGTCTTCAGACCGGATACAACGGCGTCGCTCCGATTTTTTAAAGGGTAAGTACCATTTTCATGGATTGAAGATCAAGAGAGTTTAGGAGTAACAAATCAATACACATACACGTGGTAATATAGTCAGTTATTAAGAGGCTTTGGTACATATATGTGTTACTGTACAACAAGGACTCAGGCCTCAGGTCCCACAACCACCCAGAACGAACTCGTGTTTCCATGGTTCCTGTAAGTATTTGAGCCGTATGCCCTCGTAAATTCAACGATTAGGGTTGTTTGCCAAGAACACATTTTATACATATCAAGAATAGTTTCACCATAGCTACAGGGTTTGACAAGGGTCAACCCCATACCTTGGGGAACCGCGTCTCCGAAGGATTGACGATCAAACATGATTGCAAAAGCTGTTATATCCTGGGAATGGCAGGAATGCGACGTGCCATACGACCCAGCTGTCTACTCCAATGAGCGGCAGCCTCGAAGAATCCATGCCGTTCATCCTTTGGAATGATTGGAGAGCGCAATTTCATATTCCCCAACTTCTTCACAATGGTGTCGAAACGGGAGACTACTTCGGACATTTCGGGTCTTTTGGTGGGATCTATATTGACCATGTCGGTGACAAGATCGCGCATAAACTCAAAACCTTGCAAAGGTGGCCAATGAAGGTCGTCCCATCCCTGGCGTTATAACAGTTAAAGACCACATACAGTCACGACAAACTCCTGACACGTACGTCGAGAAACGACTGTCTCAAATAATTTCCAAGACAGTAAACATCGACGGCAAAAGGATCGCATGGAGGAGCGTCGGGTAAAAGATGTTCAGGAACCGTCTTATCCCCTCCCCAAGGGGGCTGCTTAAGGTAAGGGGCGTCCTCGGGTCGATATACTTCAGACAGACCAAAGTCTATGAGATAATACTTGATAGGCATGAGGGTTCGAGGAGTCGGTTTCGACACTTTTCCGCTAAAGTCCCGCTTCATATGGTATTCCCAAGGGTGAGGTGGAGAATCAAAAAGACATGCTGTATCTGCCATGATATTGTCGGATTTACAATCTCTGGAGGTCAAGCTTATAAGACCCTGAACAGGATAAAACACAAGTGACATACCCATGAATGATATGATTCTCATGCATGTAATGTAAACCCTGCCATGCAAAATTCAACTCAGCAAGGAGTATCCAAGAAGAACAAGATAAAAACCTCAAATATCTGTTTGAAGAATCCGATGGCCTCCCCAACGGTTTCAAATGGAGGGAAATCGACGTCAAATAAGAGCGGCATTACTACGAACGATGTGTGGGACCCGTGTGGTGGGTCGATAATTTCCAGAATAGGTACGCAGTGGTTTCGCTGATTAGAGGAAAACACTTGAGAGGATAGATAATTAATCAGTGGAATCTCATTCTGAGGCATCTCGACGTCGATTCGCTTCAAGACTACAAAAGACCCATCGTCACGAGTGGCATCCAGAATCCGATAATGCTGTTCAAACGAACGGATGAGTAAAGCCACCTACAGTACAATAAGCAGTACGGACATTTATTGGAAGTGCATCTTCACAGTCCAACTTGTGTTTGGTGCCATTGATCCATGACGGTATCCAGTCTGGATCATAACGCTTCCTGAGGGTGTAGCCATGATCCTTAAGGAATTTGTAGTGGTTGCGCCAAAAAATTTCCCCCGAAGAAAGTTTCGTTGGGTCGTGTTCCTCCAGACCAGGATGTTGGGAGACATTCCACTAAGCCGCGCGGCTTAGTGGAATGTCTCCCAATATAAAGTAAACCCGACCGACCCAGATGGCGGCGGATTGACTCCCAGTAGTGGCAATATCCTGGCATGAAGCCTTTGAGCCCAAATTTGATTATGAGTTGGGAAAAACATCATGAGTGTGCAGTTACTGACCCTGGTGATTCTAGGACAGAGGGGGGTATCCACTGACTGGATGGGTTGAGTTTACTTTATTTTATGTTGGGAGACATTCCACTAAGCCACACGGGAATGGTGGGCATTGGCAGGCAGAAGAAAGAAAGATTTGATTTCTGATTGATTCCAACCAGGACCAGATGAAATGCTTAGCTGAAAGCTCACCCATGCCTTCCATTGTTACACAAGGGAATACTCAAGCAACCAAGTCTTTGGTTGTTAATTCACTTATGGGTTTACTGTAAAATGGCAACACTTGTAACCTACTTAGTATTACATATAATATATTAATAAGCTTGGCCACTGATTGCGGATCATCACTAGTCGTTTCCATCCAAGCAGGGGTTTTTTCGGGTCTGTCCCATGTTTTGTTCTTGAAGATGTCACTATGTACTTGAAAGTGAAACCTTTGCTTCAAATGACATTGTTCCCTTTTTATCTCAAGAATATCAGTCAATCAGTCTCAAATGATTTATAAGTCAAGAGGATACAAACATTTCCCCGTTAATACTCATACTCACTGCACATGGTGGCAACCTTCACCACCATCATTGGCAGCTTTGAAATTGCATCCGCAGTTGGAACCTATGTCTCTGTGGGGCAGAATTGTTTGGACAACAACCAGTTCTGTCATGTCACTGCTTCTCTTTATAAGACCATGGCCAATCTGGTCTCAGCATTAGAGGGACTCAATGACTTTGCTGACAGACTAACTGAGGATGAATGTGGTTCCTTTCAAAGTCATTGTCAGAAGTAAGTGAGACCCTCTCAATGTAGAACCATAATTGACTCACAATACCTTCAGCATCTTGGAGAACCTCAATAGATATCAGAATACTCTGATTCTGAAGAAGAAAAAGTTCTTCCAAGAGACCAAGGAGTACAAGCTTCATCTTACAGCTGTGAAAGAATTGAAAGTCAAATCTTCTAAATTGTTGATACAATTCAAGGTAAGCCACATACAAATTGTACCTTTTTACTCTTGATTGGTAAGTTCTGTATGTGTCAACCTGGCTTTCCTTGATTGATATCACATACTCAAGTACGTGCACTCTCGTAGTGCCTGCCATTGCAATATGTGCATATCATATTGACTCTTAGGTCCTGTTTATGACAATTCATATCAGCCAATATTATGGGACAAGAGATACCATCTACCAATGAAAGTGGCATCAGTTGAGACTTTCACACTTTACTATTGCCATTTCTGTTGACATTTAATGCTTCTCAGCACAAGAACCATTCTGTCAAGACCCATTTTCTGCTTCATGGGCAGCATAAACCCCTTTTGTTAGATCCCTAACAGGAATATCACACTGTAAGACAGATAAGTATAAGTCTCTCAGTCAAATACAATTGACTGTATAGTCTACCATACCTGTAAGATGGATAAGTATAAGTTCTATGGTATGATGTTAGAATCTGTTGTGTGCAATATGTGATAAAGTAACTCACCCTCAGTCAAATACAAGTGACTGAGGGTATTATTTGTAAAGTACTCATATATATAGATATCTGTGAACAATAGGAGACAACAGTGTCATTGTGATATGGTAAAGGTCAGGGAGATGACCTTTGCAATATGAGGTTGATGGTGCTTTGATCTGATGCATTGACCAGAGTCCTAACACCTTTAAGGGCGGGTCTAGAGAAATAGTCTATATATTGAGTTTTTATGTCATTTTTATATGTTGTCAGACAACACTGTGAAGTGTGCTCAAAGATACTTTCACTTACACACCCTAATCAAGATGAAGTTACCACTGTGTATTCAGCCTATGAATCCCATAATTGACAACTTCCAGGTTTTTTTTGTCTCCTCCATCAGCCTGTTGTTTTCCTTCAATTTGCAGTACTACTTGGTCAACAGTAGACTCTGGACTACATTCACTCTGTACCACCTTCCAGAATGTACTGAATTGTACCACAAGAATAGGGCAGCCCTATGGTACCTTAAGCAGAGCGGCTCAATTAATAGGTGATCATAGGTTCAGTATACCTTCAACAATGTACAGAATTATCAGCTTGGGACTCAATCTGAGGGGTGCTTCAAGCATCTAGATGCTGAGAGACATATTTCTCCATGATTCACTGAACAGCTTTTGAGGGCTGCAGAAATATCCAGAGTATCTATATTCACATTGATAGAAGTGCTTTCAAGCTTGGCAGTGGCTTGGGCAAAGATAGTGAGATTTAGCCTATGATGTTTGTTATTTTATACCTTGATATAGAGTCTGGATAAAACCTTTGGGATGGCCATGGAGGAGGAATGTATTATATTGGCATGATCCCAACTGTGGCAAAAAAACAAACAACATTGCATTTTATATATTTGGAACCTTCTCCTTCCATTGACTCCAATTATGAGCCATTGACTTTTTCATGACTTGACCAGTAGTGGTATACAGGACCCAGCTTGATTTATAGGCTCCACTCATCTAGTGCTATCAAAAGGGCTTTTTGGTTTTGTGAGGTTAGAATAGGGTATTTTACAGTAGCAGTTTCAAAGTGGTTTTGAGGTGGTTTGAGAGGTAGTTTTGAGGTGGTTTTAGAGGTGTTCTAAGGTTGGATTTCATCTAAAGCTGACTCCAAATCAGTGCTAATCATTGGGACATTACAGCCAGCTTTCAGAAGCTTGGCATAACCTGATGGAGCAATTAACTCAAGGCTACTGAGTGAGAGCAATTCCAAGGATGGAGTTTGAAGGTTGACTGATGGTTTTGTTAAGGATACAGACCCACTATGTTATGTAATCATCACTTGCTTTCAGTTCCATATGTTGCTGTCACACCTCAGTGTTTTGCCAATCACTGAGGTGTAAGTCCTTACATGCTTTATTTCATTCACACTTACTTACATTACTAGTATGTTGGAAGACATTCCACTAAGCTGCATGGCTTAGTAGAATGTCTCCCAACATAAAGTAAACCTGACTCATCTGGTCAGTGGATACCCTCCTCTGTCCTGGAATTGCCAGGGTCAGTGACTGCACACTTATGATGTTTCTTCCAACTCATATCAAATTTGGGCTCAAATCAAAGGCTTCATGCCAGGATACTGCCACTACTGGGGGTCAATCCACCACCATCTGGGTCAGTCAGGTTTCCTTTATGTTAGGAGACATTCCACTAAGTCATGCAGCTTAGTGGAATGAATTCCAACATAGTATCATGTCTTTGTTCACAGATAGATATATAATATAATACTCACCTCTTTGTTCACAAATCTTACCCCTCATCATCACTCTGCTCCTCTGAGATTGACCCTGCTCAACAAGTTATGGGCCCTGAAGATACCTACAATGTTTTGTCTTCTCACCACTCCACATTGATAGAGTGCATTGACAACCTGGCTGAGGGCCATCCAGATGATGATGAGCAGGTTGCTTCTTGGTATAAGGTGGCCCAGGACATCATGTTTTGAACTTGGTAAAATTCTTCAAATTTCTTATCAGTAGATAATCTTCTTATCTTATTAGGTCAGCATTAGTCAGCATTAGTCAGCAAGCAAAGTTGTAGCATTATAATCTGTCAGCTAAGAGGCCCTATATAGAGACAAGGTATGCCCTGTGCCTTTGGCACAGGTCTACCTCATTGGGGGCTTTGTGTTCAAAACTCAATGCTTAATCCCAGCCCTACTGAGCACACCAGCTCTACCATATCCAATTCTAATAAGAGTTTCACAGGTCATTGCATTCTATATAGATAGTCCATAAATACACAAAAATACCCATAACAATGTAATCCTGCCTAAATGTACGCATTGGGTATAGCTGGAATGCCCCGTAATCTGTATGTCCATTGTGTAGTACAATGCTTGATCTTCCCGAAAATACGGATATTCTCGTCAATATCGAGAACTGGAGAGCGCAGCTGTTTATCGTCGAGTCCTTTGATGATGTCTTCGAAGCGAGAGACAACGTCGGCCATAGATGGTCTCTTTTGGGGTTCTGAGTCGGTCATATCATTCACCAGTTCTCTCATGAACTCGAAGCCTTTCTTTGCTTTGCGGAAGGTTCCCCGACCCTATATTATCGTTGTTTAATAAGAACACGTAGAAATACTGAAAGGCGTACATCGAGATAGTCCTGCCTAATAGAGTTGCCGATACAGTAAACATCCACGGCGAACGGGTCACAGGGGGATGCATTAGGGAGGAAAAACTCAGGTACCGACTTGTCTCCACCCCAAGGAGGTTGCCTGAGATGAGGTGCATCTTCGGGACGATAGACTCCAGATAAATCGAAGTCTATAAGGTAGTACTTTACTGGTTTCTTTGTACGAGAGGAAGAGGTCGATACACGACCTCGATAGTCCAGTCGCATAAATCGTTGTGCAGGGTGCGGTGGGACATTGAATAATGAAACTGTTCCCGCCATGAAATTGTCCGTTTTGCAGTCCCTGAAGAGAAAAATGAATTTGACGGTTATAAACATGACATTCCATCGCACCCATGAACAACGTTGTTTGAATGCATAAATTGCAAACCCTGGGCAGAATTCAGCCAACAGATAACGAGGTAAAACACATGACAAGACGATCACACCTCAAAGATCTGCCTGAAGTAGTCAACTACCTCACCAATCGTTTGAAAGGCTGGATAGTTCGTTTCAAGTAGATATGGCATGACGATAAACGCTGTTCGGGAACCTTCCGGCGGGTCTATGACCTCTAGAAATGGCACACAATGGTTCTTGGGATTTGTTGCCAGCGCTCCAGAGGAAAAATATTTTCCAGTCAGGATTTCGTGCCCCTTGGTGTCGATACTGACGTCCTTCAATACAACAAGAGTTCCATCGGTACGAGTTGCATCTAGGATTTGACCGTGCTTTTGGAATAGATATTGATCGATGAGTGTTCTCTACTAAAGAATGAGACTTACTCGACTATATTGGCCATCTTCAAAATCTGCCAAGCTTTTGTATCCCGTCTGCTTCTTCCAAGACGGCACCCTGTCAGGATTATAACGGTCTCGCAGCGTATAGCCATGTCTTTTGAGGAATTGATAGTGATCGCGCCAGAAGATTTCTCCTGGAGAGAGGTCGCCAGGTTCGAAACCTTCTTCGAGTCGGAAGTCCCGGGGGGTCATTAGGAAAGCAATGAAGTGAGCGGACTAGAAATACAACGGTCACCTGTCATTGGTTCATCCAATCTGTGACAGGCGCTCTCTTACCCATATGTAACTAACTCCGGATGAGAAATGATGAGAATTTGACAGCGTGGAGTTCACGGATGTCCATATGTAGGTACATACTACTTATGGTATCCAGGGTCATTCCAATACGTCTCGATGTCACTGTTATCGTAAGCGATGACATTCCCTGATTCTCTTCGAAACCGATACAAGTCTGCTTTTGTTCTCAACGGGTTTAGAACACGGTGCTGATTTCCTGAGTCCTCCATGGTTACACCGCGTATCGAAGGTCCTTCTTATGCCGAGCATTTAAAGACTTGCCAGTCAAAGGTATTCCACCCAGCATCACTATAATTAAATCTTTCTCAGCTCCCCTAATGGTTGTTTTTGAAACCTTCGTCGCAGCGACCATAACCTCCTTTCTGGCCCCGATCGTTTCTCGTCCACTTTCGAGAAATAGATCATCCAAGATCAGAATACCTCTGACGGATGCCAAAAAGACTGTGACATCAGCTTTGGAAACACTCGGGTCGGTTCAAGAGATACTTGATCGAAGATTGCACGACACTCTCTTTTATGATTGTCAGAAGTTAGTGATGTTCGCCCTGATTTTTTAATGCTGAGTTGGCAGCTCTCAATCCACAGAATAGGCATACGTATAGATGATCTTCTCAAGGCTAGCAACGAAGATATGAACGTCTTCACTAAAACTCGTCGATACCGCGGAATGGTGAAGCAAGCCCGCGATACACATGATGCATGCCTCGACTTGGCTTTCAAAATTCAGGTAATCATTTCTGGGATTGTCTATAAAAAATAATTAATTGATCATAGGAAGCCTCCTTGAGCGCGCAGATCGAACATAACAATAAACCTGCCAACGTAAGAGCAAAGGCCGAAGAGGCCGTCATTACCTTTATGGAACGTCAGGTCAGGTTAAAGAAAGCGATGCAGAATTATCGGAAGCTCTGCGGATCAGGTGAGCTATAACGACTTGTAGCAAGTCAATACTCCACTTACGAATTTATATCTCCTAGCTTCTGGGTCGCAAAGTTCTTTCACGTTAAGCCTTAGTGATACGGCGCTTACATCGCATGGAGATATCTAACTCCAGTGCCTTGTATATTTTGAAAGCCCTGTGATCGAAAAATCACTGTCATGCGTTGGGAAGTGAAGTTTCTGGCCATTTTTTTTTGTTGCACTACATATCCACTGCATGTACTGTTCTCAAACTTTCAAGCCATCTATTTGTATTTAATCGAGGACATATTATGATACAGTGCACATTCTAGCAAAGATAAGAGCTGATTCGGACATATCTATAAATCACATTAACCATCAGAAACTGATTAATTTACAAACCCGCCAAAATACCATTGGGGCTCTTCTGCTGGAGATCGCGAGCGCTCACATAATGCTCAGTGACCCAATTGGAGTATGAACTTTATTGTAACAATTGATAGACAGATCCTGTAGTAGCTATGCACTTCTCAGCACTTGTAACACTGCATGCTCTGCTTCTTTTATGAGCTCTCTGTCTGATTTCCCAACACAAGTGCTAAGCATCTTTCAAACTTCAGTGTCTCACCCCTGCCCCACAAAGGTTGGATTTCACACCACTTCACTCCTATGCCCATAATGTATGATAATAACACCATGATCAATATATCTAATGACCCTACCCTCCATGCGTGGGTCAAGCATGGTGACAGAAAGTACCACTTCCTTTGCAAACTTTGCAAACATGTCCAAAAATGCAATTGCTGAGTTGTTGCAAAACATCTGAGTTTGTTGAGCAGTGTAATTATGTCCTATGTCCTTACATAACACTCAAAGCCATATATGTTAAGGATATAGGTGATCAACACCGGACTTAATATTATTTACCGTTCCGTTTGTTTTTCGTCGCTTAATGCAGTCCAGCACCTCAGTGTTCCTACCGTCACTGAGGTGTAAGTAATCCTCAACATTTGTTACTTCCTGTTACTGATATACCTTAGTTACATTCTTTTACTTAGGTATATCACAATACATATTAGTGTTCCTACCATCACTGAGGTTTACATTCTTTTACTTAGTCCCTGCTCTATCCGAAACCGGTCCTGCGTAAGAGGTTATGGGCCCCGAAGATACCTACGATGCCTCATCATCAAGACTCACCATTCCCAAGCTTATGGCGGATGGCTCTAACTGGCCGACCTATCAGGAACGCATCCAGAATGCCGTAACGTCTAAGAAGCTTCACTGTCATCTAGTGGGTACCGCGCGTAAACCGGTTGAGCTCATTGAGCGCAATGGATCCTTCTTTTGAAGCAAGAAATCAGTTGTCCCGCTATCTGACAAGGAGGTTGATGAGCATGAGGATGCTATTGAAGACTGGTTACAGAAGGAAGTGATAGTCTGCGAGATTGTCTACAGCACAGTTGATTCATCAATGTTTCACCAAGTCAAAGGTGAACCTACTGCTAATGCTGTCTGGAAGAAACTCGCGTCGATTCATGGTGACAAAGGCGCCATGTACAAGTCCAACCTACTTGCCCAACTTCAGAATGCCCACTATGTCAAAAATGACGAAATCAACATGCGTACTCACCTTGCTAACATGGTTGTTATCAAGGATCGTCTTGCTGAGATAGGCTGCCCCATTTCCAATGCCTCATTTGCCAGCTATATCTGGACATCACTATCCCTTGCTCCCACATTCAAACCTCTGTTCACCACTCTTGCTACATCTGCTCGCACTTCTGGTAGACCAACAACTAGCCAGGACCTCATCTGGCATCTCACCAAGGAAGCAAATAGCACAGCAATTGAGTCCAATATAAATTGCCAACATGAGGCAATGGTTGCAGTGCATGCTAAGGCTCGTGGTGACAGTAAGAGTGGGAAGGACAAAGGCAAAACAAAATCCAAGGATAAAGATAAG
>JAGGAV010000208.1:14373-24715 GCA_017657295.1 Termitomyces sp. DKA64 | reverse complement strand
ACTACAAACTACTGACTAATCAGGTCTGGTAGTAGAAGGATCAATGACAAACAACAATACATTATGTGCTAAGTATAATATACCCATTAGGCCTGGGAGCCAAGACAGTGAGGGAGTAAGGAGGGCCAGGCAGCCTGAAGGTTGGCTAGATAGAGGTGCCAATCCCCATAGGCTAAGCCCAGCAAGGGCAGGACAGCCAGATGACTAGTCCCCTTACACTTGTCTCATTGCAAAATTCTCTCCTGCATTACACTTGATATCCTTCACCAGCTTTACAAAGAAATTTTCAAGTATCATATTGTCAGTTGGGCCACCAATGCTATTTCCCAAGGATTTTCCAATGAGAATTGATCACTAGTTTTAACAAATGACCACTCACCCAACATTTCAACACTTTAGAAAGAGAGTATCACTCACTATACAATGGACTAACACTGAATCAAAAAATATAAAGAAAGTTTTTCTGGGCATGTTGGCAAATGCAATGAATCCTGCAGTAATATGTGTGATGCAAAAGAGTCCTGGACTTTATTTACTATGCTCAGTTTGAAGTTCACACAGAGAAGACTCTGGAGCACCTAGATGCTGCATGGACCACATTTCATGAAAACAAGTACATTTTTATAAAAAATCTGGGCATTTGAGAGAATTTCAATACATGAGCTTAGAAGCACAATTGAATGAATGAATGAATGTTCCATTTTGTTTACTTAAAGACCTATTTTACACTTGAACAATTGTGTCCTAGGTCCTGCAGTATAATAGGGGTGGTAATTATGAACACATCTAGTAGGTACTCTGGCCCAATACCTTTTTCAAGTATGCTGGTTATGCCTCATAGCCACTTTACTACAATTTGATCCCATTGGAGTTCATACTACTTCTCACTTTAGAAATCCCCACTTATTTGCTGCTAATGTGCCCTCTCAATTTCTAAACTCAGCTACACTCAGTATGGCTTGCTGGTGTTTGGTTGGTGTGGGCCTGTGAAGGCTGATTGCCACAGCTCTTAGCTCCCTCTAGCCAAAACTCCAGTAAGAATCTCATGACAAATCCTTTCCTATGCCCAGACACTATTTTCAGAGTACAAACTTCCATAATTAGCAATGAGTCAAACCAGTTGAGCTAATTAGCCCACCCATTAGGAGGCTAAAATTGATCAATGAGCCATGTGGTACTTCAGCAGCCTAGCCCACACTATATTGACACCTATCATCATGCCTATCCATGCTATGACACACTTGGTCAACAAGTTCCCTTTCACAGCACTTGGCTCAGATCCCTCTTCCAAATTCATTAAACCAGGTAAACCTCCCTTTTTCTGATTGATCACAAGCATGGTGGTCACCATGCCTCATTGTGTTACATGCTGATTGGTATGTTCCAAAGCAGCCTACACAACAAAGTCTTCCTAGTCAGTCACATGCAGGCAGTGGTTTCCAGCAGTGTTGAATAAGCCAGGTGCAGTGTCTAAAGTGTTTTCAACATCACACATGGGAATCAAACTAACAACTCCATGCATCTCACTCAGGATAGGTGTCTCCCTCCCCCCTAAGAACACAATGGTGCCAGCTGAGCCACCACACCCCTGGAGCACAATAGGATACAATATTATCAAAGCCACAAAACACTTGCACATTGACTTTGCAAAGGTGGGATATAGGAGGAATAATGAAAAGCAGATGACAATTTGGCTTTGTCATCAAGAGGCAGTCCATTGATTTCAACTCTATCTGTGGTGGATACAGCCAGACTCAGATTACTCATTAAAGGTCAGAAAAATGAGGAATGGGAGCCAGAATGTGGTGCCTGCTAGTGGTGAGGCAGATGAAGGTCTGTTTGATGATAGTTATCAATGTCATGAGTATGGACTCACAGCATCAAACATTGTACTGTGTATCCAGAAAGCCTGCATTCTGTCATCTCACAACAGCCTCAGTTGCAAAGGATTTCAGTACAGCAGACTTTCTCATTTACCTGAGTTTTTTTCTGCATGGCCATTCACTTCCTTCTGACATTCAACCTTTCAATGATTATTCAACATTCCCTGTCTATTACTGTCTTTGTCTCATGCTCCTGGTAATTTCCAAGAGTATCCTCTGCAACTGTCAAGGATTCTATAATTGCAATAAGGTATGAACATGGTAGGATTACTGTTCAAAATATAAAGAAGGGATGCACCAGCACACTTCAGTACTGTTCTTGTATGTGAATGTGAGCAGGATCTATCAAAACATTTCCTTGATGGTTAGTCAATTCAATCCTATTCTTGCAGTTCCTCTATACATTTCACAGGGTCTTATATCTAAACTTTAACATCTTTGTCTGAAAGTTGCCCTCCAAATCTTTCTCATCATCAGTGAGCTGGATCACTTCACAGCACTATTTGGACCAGCTGGAAGCTTGTCAATGTACTTGAGCATTGATCAAGCATTGTGAAACATTAGTCAAGCATGGCCCTTACAAATCTATGTTACATTAGCTTCAATCCACTGTTTTTGTTCATGCTTTGTATTATGGCTGACCAACTTCAGCTTGAGAAATGTATCAATATTCAACTGACTGATACCAGACACTATCAACCACTCTGCCAGTGTCCACTCAGCTTTGTCAGAGAATTGAGCTCAGGAGTCATGGGCCACAGCCATTTGCCTACTGGTGCTGTTGAAATTCATTGAAACTTGTTTGACAGGTTCCATATATATCACCTGCCTCTCCTGAAAATTCTTCAATCCAACAAACATTGTTCTGGTATCCTATCTAGCCTTTTGGTGTATCAGAATCAAACTCCAGGAGACCAGGTTCATTGTCCATGCCCCAACATTGTATTAACTGGATTAGGAACATTTGAGCTGGCATTGGTGTTTTCTTAACTTTGTGTGTATAGTTGTGTAAGTGAAATTATAAGGGGCTCTTAGGAATGTTCAACTCTATTTAGGCTTAGTCTGAAGATGATCCACCATTCTATGCCATTTGTTATACTGCCTGTTATGCCCTACACTGTTCTGTCCTCATTAGTTGCCTTCTATAAATCACATGCTTGAACATTACTCAGTATAAATTATTGTTAGTCATGCTCTCTTACATGCTATGGCTTAATGAGTTGTATAATGTTAATCATCATTACTAGTGATATAGTATATAAGGTGGTCTGCAGAATAAAATATTCTCGGACTGAACAATAGCAGTGTTCACTAGGAATATTCATTAAACTGACTATAAGTTTTCTTAGCAATGTCCAACCCTCTACTTGCCTTGCTTGTCCTTTGCCTGACTCTTACCAGTATACATAGGCCTCAAAACAAGGCAGACTAAGAGTGTAAATAAAGATCCCAATATACCCAAGATTGCTTAAAACTGTAAGCAAAAGTGTTGAAAACTGTAGACATGGGAATCTCACCTCATAAACTTTGAAAACATGTAATGACAATTACCAAGGCATGAACCACAGCACAAGGAATGAACCATTTTAAAAAAGGGGTGTCAGAGTAATGGCTGATGCATGGCAGTGCTTGGAACAAATCTTGAGCCAAGCCCCAAAATGAGATTAACCCAATGTCACTCATCAGCCCTTCACCCTCTCCCATCCCCACCCTCTCCAACTATGACCAACCCCATCTCTGATGCTTAATACAGCCTGTGTCAGTCACAAAACAGTGGTGAACACCTGAAAAGCTTCAGAAAGCAGGAGTGAAGGGAGGAGGAAGAGACAGAAAAAGAGAGATCAGTTGAAGCAGAAGGAAGAATCTTTAGCTGTGGCATTGGCAAACACAGTAGCTGCTGCTCAGACCTAGGACAAGGCTATGCCAAGCAACCAACACAAAAAATACAACAAACAATCATGCTGTTGCAGGAGGACTATGCACACAACAATGAGTATAAAGGGAGGGGAGATTTAGATTTGAAGTGTTCAGCTAAGCAAGTATTTGCCATGGCTTGGATATCTCCAGAGAGTGGATATTTTAGGCTTATAAGCACTTAGTTGTTTTTGGATTACTAGTATAATATACTACTTGTGCCCCATTCAGTAATCTGAGACTGTCTCTTCTATTGAACTGAAAATCAATAAAAATATTATTAGACTTGTCATGCTGTTGCAGGAGGACTGTGCACACAACAATGAGTATAAAGGGAGGGAAGATTTAAATTTGAAGTGTTCAGCCAAGCAAGTACTTGCCATGGCTTGGATATCCCCAGAGAGTGGATATTTTAGGCTTATGAACACTTAGTTGTTTTGAAATTACTAGTATAATATACTACTTGTGCCCCATTCAGTAATCTGAGACTGTCTCTTCTATTGAACTGAAAATCAATAAAAATATTATTAGACTTGTCTACAAATGAGATTATTGTTATAAAGAGCCCCAAACTATTACCAAACCTAAGTACAACTAGTATGACTATAAAAACTTTGAGTCCACATCAAACTCAGATTTTGCATCACCAGCCTCTATGCTTGCTTGACTCTTGCTTGCTGCTTCCATTGCTGGCTTTTTGAAAGAACTTCTGCAGATGTTAAGCCTAAGCCTTGACCTTGCAGGTTCTTCAGTCTCCTACACTGTCTGCCCTTCTAGCCCACAACACTCAAACTTATCTACTATGTCTTTTGACTTTGACTTTGACTCTACTCCTTCAACTTGCTCCACTATGACAGCCCCTGCTGCTCATACATCTTGCACTGCTTCTGGCACTTTCCCAGTCCTCAGGACTGGGCCTGCTCAGACCCCTCACTGGATAGCCACTTGATGGTCTATTATGCAGCAGATATGGCTGACTCTTTCTGCCATCAAATGCAGACTAGCTGCCATGGAGAAAGGGCACTAGTTGCTGCTGTTCAAACTGCTCCTCAGCATAGTCACACTCCAATGGCCAAGTGCTCTGCTCTTCCAGGCCAACCTCAGGGCCAGATCCAAAAAGGTGCCTAAATGCATGGTGACAGCTAATCTAGATGAAGGAGCTGGTTCTGTTGATGTTAACTGTGGGGGAATTGTAGAGTTATAGTGTAAGTCCTCAGTTACTCAGCTATATGTGGTCAACTGAGAGTGTTTGTCTATCTATGGTTTATCTGGGTAAAATAATCAAGGTTTAAACATAAAGAGTAACAAATATGGTGGTGTGCTGCATGATTGGTCTAGAGTGAGAAGAAAGATATGTCAGGAAAGAGAAATAAAGAACAAAGGTCTGTACAAGTCATTCCTCAACACACTCTCTGACTTGTATAACTGTGAGAATCTTCAAATCCCATAAGTCCCACCAAATAATTGTGTGTTGCCCTGGGTAGAGATTTGGTACAAATATTGGTGAAGTTTTTGAATAATGGTACATGGATAATTTCAATATCCCCCTTGAAGACTTGTTCATGAATATAATGGTGCCATATATTTATATGCTTTGCATGGGCATGTCTTCAAGTCAATTGAGCAAGTGCAATAAAGGAATTGTTGTTAACAAGGAAGGTGGCCAGGAGTGCTTGCACTTGAGATTGATCTCTGTGAGGAAATTATGCAACCAGAGTGCCTGTTGAGTGCCTCACATTATTGCTATATACTCAGCCTTAGTGATTGATAGTGTCACAGTCTGTTGTTGCTTTGAGCTCCAAAAGACTGGTCCTTCAGCCATCATGAAGATGTATCTTGAGGTGAATCTTCTTGTGTTGGGGTCTCCTCCATAGTTAGCATCTGCATAGCCCAAAGGCTTTGTGGACCCTCCCAGACTCTTGGAGTAGACAAACTGGTAATTTAAGGTATTTTTGATGTAGGCAAGGATGTATAGTAAAACCTTGCAGTAGGATGGACCAGGATTTATTTGGAAATGGGCTAGCAGAGTTAGCTACTTGAGTTCACATCAGTGCATCACAGGAGTCAGTAGTAGGGTTTGTCAGCTATAAACACCTGCTTGGACTCATTTCTGGGTGACATGTTATTTATCAATATAATGCCAAATAGTAGCAGAGTGTGTTGTGGGTTATAATTTTTCACATTGAATCACTCAAATATTTGATTTAAATATGCTTTCTGCAATAAGAAGATAGATTCAGTGTCTGGGTTTCTCATTATGGTCATTCCTAGCAAAAAAGATGGTTTGCCCAGGTCTTTGACTTTGTATACCTGCACCAGTTCCTTCTTTGCCTGTTCTGCCCTTTTTTTAGTTGACAATAAGCCAAAAGCATTGTCTTCAAAGGTATTTGTGTTAATGGTTTTGTTTCCAACTTGTCTTGACCATATGCATGGATCTGCTTGCAATCTTCTGTATTCCAAGTCTTTGTAAGCTCCATCCAGTGTCCAGTACTAATCAAAAACCCCTTGCATAAGTCTGTAAATGGTTCTCAGAGTCTAGCTAACTTTTCCTCTCCTTTCAGAAAGCCAGGCAGGAGTTTTATGTACACCTTGTGTTCAGAGATGCTATTCAGGTTGTTAAGTTCCACTGACCAAGGGGGCTCAGATCCACTGGGCAAGTCCTTACTAGATGGACATGACAACTATATGCACCTACAAGTACTCTGAGCAAAGTCCAGGAGTCAGGAAGTATCAAGACAGTTAGGGAAGCAAGTAGAAGAAGTCCAGAAAGCTCTGGAGATGTCTAAGAGGTTGTGTGTGAGGATAGCAAGTGCTGAAACACAAGGAATGAAGTTCTGGGGATGGCTATCAAGGAAGCAGAGTTGACAGGGGTCACACAACTGAAGGGAGCAGGACCAGGACTGAGGAATGGTCAGACATTGAAATGATTGAACCTCGAGGAAAGTTTGGAATAGAGTCCAAGAAGGTAACAGAGCAGATGAGATTTGAAAGAACCAGGAGATGTGAGGATAAACTGAGAGACATGAAAATAAACTGGGAGACTATAGAATATACTGGGAGACTGAGAGGATGCACTAGGAGACCAAGAGATACAAGATGAAATGAAAAGAAAACAAGATAGAATTGAAAGATACAAAAAAACACAAGAACTGGGACATGAGACAAAATTGGGACACAACTGTAGGTAATATCAAGAATACTGTAACTGATATTACTCTACAACCTAAATACTGATGAAGAACTCTTACTGGGGTTGCAGATCTAAAGGTCTAAGCTCATTGGGGCCATGAAGGTGTTGGTTGTCATCATCCAGGTGCAGAGAAAGGGATGGGGCTTACCAAAGAAAGTGCCAGGGTTTGCCAAAGAAGTGTTGGAGTCTATCAGAGAAGCATTGGAGTCTGCTATAGCAGGCACAAAGGGTGGTAATTGGTTGTAGGGGCTCATGAGGAGTTGGAATGTGCTCTGAAGCTGTTGAGGTTAGTTAGCATGCAATCTGGGGGTTGGAATGAGGCCCAAGGGTCCAGAGATAGATCATGACACAGGTAAGCTGACATGAAGTCAACTTGCCATATACTAAACTCTTCCTGCTATTGCCACAGACATCCAGAGTGATTTAAGCTACACAACTGCCACATACATCTCATCAAAGTCTTCTTTGGCAATTTGCAAGTACCTTTCTGCAATCAGGCATGCTTTTCTTCTGATAACATCCTCCTCAGCAACAAACTTACTGACATAGACCAAGCAGCACCACAATATTCTTATCCCTTGGTACCTGCAACTACTCCACCAATTTGAACACCCCTCAATCCTTCATTGCTTTCAGCTCCTTGTCCATAGCAGGCTTTTAGAGGTTGGGTCTCTTCATAGCTCTTGAGTATGTCTTTGGGACTTTGGTTCACTTCCCTCCTCACAATTGGTCAGGGACAATAGGTACCCATAGAGGCTTTCCACTATCAGTGCCATTGGTGCCTCACTACCATTTGCCCAGGCTTTTCCCTCTTCACACACTGCCTGTTCTCTTTGTAATATCTCTTATGCTGTTGTAAGTGCTGGTGTCAGTCTGGTGATCCTAGCAGATGTCTGTATCAGTGCATTTGGGGTCAGCATGTTTCTGATAGGGTTGGTGGATTCTAGGGTTTGGTTGTTTTTATCAGGGTCTGCTTGCAGAGGGTGTAATGTGATGTTTGGTCTAATCCTTAAGGTAATGGGCTGGTGAGTTGTAAGTATGCCTAGTGTGAAGTCCATAGGTTTGGGGAAATGGAGTTGTGTGCATTTTTTGTTGTCAGGCTCAATGATTGTCAATGCTCAATGTCCAGATCCCTTTTCAAAAATTACATCCTGCAAGGTCACAATTGACCTGGCACCCTGATTAAATAGTCTATAGCCACTATTTGTATAACTTACCAGGCATGTCTTAATCAAGTGCAGGTCCAGTTTTGACTTGATCAACTCATCTGGAATCTTGGCCCATGCCAAGTATCTCTATGGTCTCAAGTGGTCCATCCTCTGCCTCTGACCTGTCCATGCCTCCTCAGGAATGATGCCTGGGTGACAGAATGTTGAGAGTAAGTTCCTCATGTAGATCTGTGATGCTGCTGCTTCTGCCCACAGTTTTTTGTATAATCCACTTTCTGCCAACATGCATCATACTCTCTCTAGTATGGTATGATTCACTCTCTTGACCAATCCATTTTAAGCATGTGCATATGGTGTTGTGACTTTGAAGATTATGCCATGATTTCTGAGATAGGTTTCCTAGGACTCATTTGCCCATTCTCAATCAGCATTGACCCCAACTTTGCATAATTTTTGTCCAGTCTGATGTTCTGATTCTATGTGGTACAAGGTGAATGCCATGAGTGTTGTCCCTGTATCTTTTCTGATTAGGAAATATACTAATATGTATAAGGTCTAACCATCCACTGTGACCATCATATATATAGCTCCCTTCAGAGATTAGATGCTTGACAGTCTCTATAAATCTATATGTACATATTTGTTTGGGTGTCCTTCTGGTTCTACTGTGGCATCATATGGTTGGGCTGTATGTTTCTCATACACATAGTCTTTGGAGAGTCTGTTTACAGTAAGGTTTCCTCTGACATTAAGTCTGTCCCCTAGATTCATTGATAGGACTTCCTTAATTGTCCTCACACTTGCATGTTCAAAATGTCTATGCCAGACATCCAGGGTGGTAGGTTTTATTAGAGACTTTGCAGTCATCTCCATAGGGCCATCTAGAACCATGGAGGAGCCAAGTAGGTACATCCCACTAGTCCCTCTACCTTGCAGGACCTCCCTTCTTTTTGGGTCCTGGAAATAGACCTGGCCTCCATAAAAAATGATCTGGAAGCCAGCCTTATTGAAACAATTTATTGAGATCAGGTTTGATGACAGATTGGGCATGTGAAGAGTATTTTTGAAGACAAGCTTGGTTAATCTGTGAGTTGTGTTGCATATCCTTCTGACTGTTCTTTTTCCCACCACTCTGAACAATGCCCACTTAGGTGCAGCATATCCCTCTATCAGAGGTTTCAGTTCCTCATAATCAACAAATGCATTTCTATCAACAAGGAAATGATCTGTGGCTTCTGAGTCCATGTAGGTAGGTACATTTGTTACTTTTAATGTGTAGGCACCCATCTACTTGACAAGTTCCCAACCTTCCAGGATGGTAGCTGACAGTGCACAAGTGATGTGGGATTGATCTGGAGTTGGTAGTAGCATTGATACTGCCATGTTAGTGGCAAGGGTAGTTGTTTGGGCTGATGTTTTGTTTAATGGTGTTTGGGAGGTTTTCCCTTTGTTCTTGAAGTTTAGAAGAAATTGTCCCTCTTTGCCTCCTCCCTTCCAATAACAATTTTTGATTATATGACCTGACTATTTACAGTTTGTGTTTACACAAACCAATTTTGATTTTGATTGATTTGTTTGGGTTTGAAGAGCTGTTACTGAAACATCCACCTTTTGTTTTTACAAGACTAGTCTATCCCAATGGATTGTGAGAGCTGCAATAACATCCTTTGTTGTGGTCATGGTGTATGTTCCTGCAACTACTGTGTTCCAGGATTCTGGTAATTATGCCAAGATGGTTTTAAAAGTTGATTTGCTTATTGTGGCTCCTCTTTCTTCCAAAATTGCTGACTTCCATTTTTCTCTGAAGTCCTCAATGTGCTTCAGAAAATCCATCCCATCAGTCAATTCAGTGGAGTGCAGATATTTCTCTGCATTATTGCAGCTATTTTTAAGAATACCCCATAGTTCTTGGTCAGGGTCTTCCCCACTTTTTCCACAGTATCATCCATGCTGATGCTTAGTCTGACCAGATTTTTTATGTTATAGATGATTAGGCCCAATGCCCATGCATCTCTCTATTCTCACTCCTCCAGGGTGGGGCTTTTCAAGTGCCATTCCAAGGGCTTTTCTTCTATTTTTGTATTGGGTTAGTTGCTCAGCCTTTTGATGGATCCATCTGAGTAGCCCCAAGCCCCTCTTGCCCTTGCTGCAATAAGGACACAATGTTCAAATGTTGTATAGTTTTT
>JAGGAV010000208.1:1441-14295 GCA_017657295.1 Termitomyces sp. DKA64 | reverse complement strand
AAATTGATGCTGCCTAATATGGCAGCAAGGAATTATGATATATTTCAAAGAGATTGTGATATTTTTTGTGGAGTGGTTTTGATGATTTCAGACACCGTAATATACAGCGCAAGCTTTCGATCCATGATCAATAGTGGAACTCTGCATATGGCATGTTCTCTGCATTTGAACATAAATCAGAGATTAGACCTTGAAGTTGATATAAACTAGGACACTCAGTATCACTCATGTGAAGACAATTTCGATGGCAAGCAAATACATATTTTGATCAAATAATGTTTAAGGACCAGTCATCCGAATATCCAAAGGGTGCAATTTATCCTCAGGGCGCCTACTACTCCTGGCCGTGTAGACTCATACCATTCACGTGGATAGGTTTTGTATTCAAGGATGTTTTGTTGTGAGGTGGGCTACGTGCTTCCACTGGGCTAGCGGACTTGGATTTCCACCACTATATTTAGAATTGTCTCTCTAGTTGTGGCGGTCAACTTTTGCTCAACCACACCACACACCTCAGAAAAATCTTATAACACGGTATCACCCACTCAGCCTGCCTATAGTCGAGGCCAAAATACTTCTCAGTCTGCCGGTTCTATACAAAGTGTCTTAGGAAGTTCGTCTACCCTGCCACCACCGCCCAGCTAGCTGCAATCCCCCGAATATCTCATTGCCGAGGCTAACAAATAAATCAATTTGGATTCAAAGTAGTCCTAGTACCCGTTGGATTAAAGATCGCAAAGATGGCTTGAGAAATCCCAAAAGTCAGTGCTTTAAAAGGGCATGGGGTACCCTTGGGCCTTTCACGGTGGTTTTAAGTTCACGGGGCGGTTGGTCTTTGGCTTAACAATAACAACTTCACCTTCCCAGTAACCTACAAGAATCTCCATCGCGTCCTCTGCAAAATACGACTGCGGTGCGTGCCTCGATAGTGTATGTACTTCCTGCGCCTGTCGTCCTATTGTGGAGTTCGGAGCAAGCGTCCAATTAGATGAATAATATACATCGTGTTTACATTTCTTCCCGGTCTAGCCGGATTTCGGGGTTCGAGAAAGAGGGCTAACTTCACCCTTCGTCCATAGGCTCGCCACCGTCCTGTGCACCACTCCACCATGCTAGAGGACCAAGTCCTTGCTCTGCAATTGAACACTACAAGGAAATTCACCCTTCAAACGCCTACAGGAAAAGAATGATGACGAACGATGATATTATAGGGCGCTCTCTTCGCCTCGTGTGTAATCTGCACACCCTCCGCCATTTTCGGTGGTCCGGGTTCGTCATCGTAAAATTCGTCAGTCTCCACGCGCACACGGACAGCCTCGCCTTGGTCGATGTACATACGCTCTGCAACGGGAGTGTCGAGCATGTCGTGTGTTGAAGTGAGTTCAGAGTCGGGAAGCCAGAAATGAGCGCGTTCGTTTGGATCACTGTAGGAGAGGGTATGGGCATATGGACAGGATGTGGAAGAGGAGGGAGGAGGAACGTACAATGCTGTTGGTTGGGGGAGATAGGATGCCGGGATATACATGTCGTCAAAAAATCCGACAGTTACTGGATGGAGTAGGTCATTTATAGATGAAGCCTTTGTATCTTTCAAAGAGGAACATACGTCGAATACCATCCTCGTCGGAGGACTTGACTTTTGCAACAATGACTTCCGATGTGAATGGTCTGAATACAACCATTCGAAACACCACTAATAATTATTACGATTCCAGTTTCTCTTCGGCGGCCAGAGGTGATGCTTACATTTATACCAAAGAAATCCATCACCATAACGAACCTTTCCTTCTCCCACCTCAGTTAGATCAAACACACAGATACAGAGTCCGACATCATGGAGAACGCGGTTAGCGTATTTCTTGTTTAGTTCAACAATGAGTGCCTGGTCCACTGGAGCTCCAAAATTCGATGGATGTATAGCTACTGTATCCTTAGGATCCTTCAGTCTAACGCAATGCGTTTCCGTGAGTTGATAGAGGAATACCTTCAAAATTGAAAGAACGAACATTCTTGTTGTTCCTTTTTTTCTGTTCCCAACGGCAGTTACCTTCCTCTTATTCAGGGCCGAGTACGTAGCTTTCACCGTTGGCTAGATGATAGTCTATTATAAAGACATAAGAGGTCTGAGAAGTTTTAAGGGGACTTCAAACCCACAACGATTTACTTGATCGCGACCCCTCGGTGCGCACGTGATGCGTCGAAAAATTCGAGGGGGAGAATTTGTCGACGCATCGCTCTTCCCAAGTCACTGTCGTCTCCACTCGTCGCTGCTCGAGTGCACTCCTCCTCCCTTTCCCTCATTTCTCCTTCGACCTCACAATACTCCTTTCATTTCATAGACCCTATACAAAAGAGTCATGTCTGATTCATCTGCTGTCACGGCCACATTTCTTCCTGCCAAATCATGGCAGCACTTCGTAGCTGGAGGGTACGTCGCGTCTAAGGCTCACTCTGGGACGAGGAAAAAAAATACTCAAACATCTTAAAAGGCTCGGAGGCATGTGTGGTGCGATCGTAACGAGCCCATTCGACGTGGTAAAAACGCGACTGCAGTCCAGTCTCTTTCAAGAAAAGAGCGCATCAATGGGGATGATGACGAACGGAGGGAGCGTCGTGGTCGGTGTACCGCGGCAGGGTGGTCTGCTATACAACTTCGTTGAGACAGGGCACATCGTCCGGTATGTCTTCCTACCGTAGCTCGAATTTTACATCGGTCGAGCTAAACTTTTTCAAACGCAGGGACATTTACCGGGAGGAGTCACCCAGAGCCCTCTTCAAGGGCCTCTGTCCGACTCTTGTAGGCGTTATCCCAGCAAGTTCTATCAAGTTCTATACATACGGCAACGGGAAGCACATTATTGCCAATCACTTCAACAATGGCGAGGAGAACACATTTGTGCACCTCACTGCCGCCGCAATTGCTGGGATAGTCACCGGCACAGCGACGAACCCAATATGGGTTGTCAAGACCCGTCTTCAGTTATCTACGAACAAACACGAGAACGTCTCAGGCCACAGAATGCTCGGTAGTAGCTGGAAAACTATCAAAGATATCATGAAAAACGAGGGTATAAGGGGCTTTTACAAAGGCCTTAGTGCCAGTTATCTGGGTGTCACGGAGGGAACGATTCAGTGGGTTTTGTATGAGCGGTTGAAGAGCATCACCGCAGCTACAGAGGGTAGAGGTGGTGTTGCGGAGTGGTTAGGTATGCTCGGGAGTGCAGGCACAGCCAAATGCGTCGCGAGTCTCGTAACATATCCTCATGAGGTGCGTCTCCATCACCTCAAACCGTATGATCGCTCATACGCATCGCTAAAGGTGTTACGAACACGACTGAGACAGCCAAGTGTTAATGGTGTAATCAAGTACACCGGACTAATTCAGACACTGCGCCTTGTCATCGCAGAGGAAGGTACACGGTCATTATATGGAGGCCTCAGTGCGCATCTCATGCGTGTCGTACCCAATGCCGCTGTCATGTATTCCATCTACGAAGGGATCTTGAGGTGGTAGCCCCTTGACGCAAGATTATAAATTTTCCCTCCGTCTCCTTTCCCCTTCACTTACCCCTCACTCCTTCCGATACGTTCATGACTTGACAGTACCTGGCGAGCTATCCATACCCAGTCCTGGTTCGCCCCAAGTCACATTATCACCACTAATCCGCATTCGCCATGCATGCCCCACCACGTTGCACTTTGTCACACCTCCTCTCAATCTGCCACGACCAGATCGACAAAAGTAAATCGTCCTTACAGAGATACATACAGATATACTACCTATTTCGGTACTCACCTTACTTATTGCCTGGTCTGCCGCTCCTTCCATGGCGGATTCACTAATCGCTACTACTGCACCTTGCCACCTATTGCTTTCTGTTTCATTCATAACCTTCTCCCGTCACCCACTATGTATTATTTACACGAGATCTTATTAACACGTACATGCATATATATTCTGACTGCCAGTCACACGTGGATCGTGTATTGATATAAGAGGAATAAATTATACTTAACCTTCATGGATGATGCGATACCCAATCAAGACACGCAAAAACTTGCGCACAACGAGGAAAGAATTTGTGAAGTTTGAATTGCACAGTTTCTCAACCTAGCATAAATGTTGGAACTGGCATCAGGATACTACAAGCCATGTATGTCATCCATTCTCTACACCACGCGTGAAAGTTCAATCACTGTTTTTTGAAGGCTGTATCTATACTAATAGTCTCTGCCCGAAGAAGAAGAAAAGTCGATCTCAGCTGACATAATTTGTCATTGGACATTCAGAGTCCTGACCGATATATCTGACGAGGAATTAAGTATTCTCTCTCAGTGTGCGCCACTCTTACAGGTTCCATCTGTCTACACAAACCACGGAACCTTGCCGAATTTCATCGCATGCCGGATTTGGCTCGGCACAACCGGCGATGGCAGCCGGTCCAATGTGCTGAGGACAAGTGCAGAATTAAGAGGTGTATTGTTGCAGAAAGGCGTAGACTAAAAGGAAATCATGCCTAACTAGGCATGGAATATCATTCAAATTCCACGCCTAATTAGGCGTGATAAAGTGGTAGCTACAGATGCCTTGAATGCTGTAGATTGATCAGTTGCAGCCGACATAGCTTCAATCAAAGACGAGTTACCTTTCGATTGTCTCGTAATTTTAGCCTCCGGCTCCAACGCTCATGCTGATGTGACACTCTCGAGGTTTCAGACTGACTCTCAAACTTTGTTGTTAGTGGCCTTGGGGTCACGGCATATGCAAAAACTCCTAGCCCTGTTTTTAGAAAACAAAGGTGCAAAACACTGATGATCAGATTAATAGAAGTTTGTGCAGAACATGTGTGTTGTTCGACAGTAATATCCATCAGAAATTTCAGATACAACATCGACAAAGACGGTCTTGGACGGTACACTATTGGATAGTAGTAATTCCCGCTCCGTCAGTACCGGAAGAGTGCAACTCATAGTTAGGACATCTCTAGGCATCCCTGACCGAAAGGGAAGATTGACCCCGTACCACCTGAGGTTCTGAGTCTCCTGTCACATAGTCGAATTGACAAAAGCAAGCGTATTTGAAATATATGCACAATGTAATGGCTTCCTGCTGCAACTGCAGCTTGAGCTACTTGGTCACCAAAGCATCTCTCAGGACTAAGAACGGGTCTCGCACGAATAAAGACTTTGCTGTGAGATCATCGACTGCCAAATTTACTGTCCGAGTTTGGGGACGGGTATGATAGACCGCACTGGCAAGCTGAGGTTGTACGTGGAGCTGGAATCCAGATCGGAATCTCGCGTTACGCTGGGGAGACCACGCAAGTCCCCGCTTTCCGAATGAAAGAGTACGGCCCGTGAGACCGTAAGCAATTCCCAAGCTCCAGCTTCGGCAAAGTCAGAACACAGACCACAGGACTCAGATGGTAAGGATAACGTTTCTAATGAGGGCTGAAGAAAGAATCAAAGAGAGAGTTGGACGTTCAAACATTGAAGTTCGAGTCGTGAGTAAATCCAGAGCGGACTCGGAGGAAAGTCAAGCACGGTTCTACTACTAGAAATGGATGTTTGTTTACTGCAGTTGACGCCACGCGTTTTTGTCTATTATTGATACCTTCCCCACTTGGAGAGCCTTGCTGTATAAGAAGGGTGGGCAAGGCGCTGCATCCCTCCAGGAAGTCTTTCCTAGTACCCACCCAGGTTACTCTCAAATGAAGTTTAATCTCGCTTTCGTTGCCACTGCATTTGGCGCACTTTTTTCTGCTGCTAAGGCTCAGAGTATCGACATAGGCTTCCCTCCAGATGGCACGTCCGTGACCCCAGGATCCAATCTCACTGTTGAGATAGATCGTCCAGTCAGTGTCCTTTCCAACTAATCGGGCATTTCTTTTCCAACCTCCTGTTCAGGATACATTGACGGGCTCGATTGAAGTGGCAGTCGTTATCAGTGTCCTATCATGCTCTAGTTTTTGCATCCCCGTGGACCAAGGCATGGGCACCGTCCTATATAATGGAGGATTTGATCCGCAATTTCATCTTACCGCGCCGATCGACAAACCCCCTCACCAGAATTTCACTGTCACCATTCCTTCTAAAATTCCCAAAGGGAAAGCTCGGCTTGGGGTGGCTCATGTAACGTTGATTGGAGTGAGCCCTATAAATGCGAAAATAGTTCCGAGACAGAAAAATTGACCATATTTGCAGGCTCTTAATGCACCGATTCTTGAAACTCGTAACATTACGTTGAACGTAGTCTGAATTTGGAACTTCAAGACGATGTGGACAGCGGACATTGGACGTTAGCTGCGGTGACACAAGGGGACAATACACCTGTAGACTAGTATGTATCTTCAATCCGAACTTTGTATGTACATAATCAAGACTCTGGTCATATCTTCGAGGGCACCGTTAAATTGCCCGACTGAGCGGAGAATATGATTGTTCTGGTGATTAAAATATGCAGGTGACGATGGTATGTTCGACAAAAATCGACTGCTGGCGCACAACATTTCAGTTGTCAATTACAAAAATAGGCCAAAAAATGTCTTTTGGAATGATACTCCTGATACCTGTCGTTTTATCACTAGGATTACTATTTCAACGAAGGCGCACTCAGACGGGGAATAAAACCCTGTCCTACCAGTCCACTACTATTAACAAAAAGCTACTACCGTACCGCAAAACTACTCTATTTCTTAGTCGCCGAATGACTACAAGGCATCTTGAAATGTTCCGAGCACGACGGTTGGTTGACGAATAAAAGCCCACAACATGTATACATCTAGCCTCCGCGCCATCATTTCAAGACTCAATGTTTCCAAGTCAAATGAGGATCACATAGCTCCAGCGGAAAAAATAAAGGAGGAAGGTAACGTATCCTTCAGAGAAGGAAATTTTGACAACGCCATAGAATTATATACCCAAGCCACCAGTACGTCGTCATGTCTGAAATAAAACCAACGACACATAGCTCAACCAATCCGACCCAACATACCACGCCAACCGCGCTGCGGCCTATATCTCCCTCGAAAAATTCTGTCTCGCATTGAACGACTGCCAACACGCTCCCCTCTACCTCCACTTCGACAAAAACAAAAATCCTCCTGCGCCTAGCCCGATGTCAGCTTGCACTCGGTCTCCCCTAAGCACCCTCGCCACTCCAAACCATAATAGATCTCGAGCCTGCGAAGACCATGGCTTTACAGCTTCAAGGAAAGCTGGGTCCTCGAAGCACATTTGCAAATGCTGTATGTAGCGAGGATGAGAGGTATTGGGGATGTTTTGAGGAGAGAGTTGGAGGTGTGTCTGGGATGTGTTGAGTAGGAGGGGCAAGAGATTCCTGTTGGTTGGAGGGTGTGGGGAGTTGAGCTTGAGCTTGGAGAGGGAAAGTTGGACGAAGTGAGCAAGAAGGTTGGGCATGTGTTTCCGACACCACTTATGGCGAAATCTTAATTGCTCCGATACCCAGGAACGTGCTTGCATTCCACCTCAGATATCCTGACCACCTCGTACTCCAAATCCGAGTCTTTTTTTTTTGGCGGGAAGCTCACTGAGGCGACTTCAAGTGTGATGATAGTGCTTCCTCTCGATCCAAATCGGGCTATACGGCTAAGGGCATGAATGACCAAGGTCGAGCAGTCAAGGAACGAAGGGATCGCTTTATTTCTGATTGGAGAGAACGAGAAAGCTGTTGAGAGATACACCGATGCGCTCGAGGTGCACACCGTTGGTTGTTTTGATCAATATTCATTTATGATCATCTGTTTCTAGCATGCTGGGGGAGTTGAGAGAAGAATGTAAGGGCGGCCTAATCCGCGCCACTCTTCTCTTCCGTCGTGCGGCTGCATTGTCACGTGTGCGCTTTTTGTTCCGCACCTCTCCTTTCCTGAATATTGGCATCGTTGACAGCTCGCACGCCACCTTCTTGCTTTACGAGATGAAACGTGCGTCCTCTCCCTCGCCCCAACCTCATTCCATGCCCTTCATTTCCGAGCACATTTGTACCTACGACTGAGCAACTTCGAGGCTTACATCAAGGGTCTTAATAATGCGATCGCGAATGTGTGGGAGGAGAAGGAAGTGAGACCGACGTGTGTGGGCAGTCGTGAAAAAGTTGAAGGCGGACGAGGACCGGCTGGGTAATTTGAGGCGTGAGGGGAAGAACAAGTACGGCGTAAATGACAAGCAGGATTGCTATGCAATTTCGGTGTGGCCAGGAGATGTAGCGAGGTAGAGATCAAGAGGGCCTATAAAAAGGAGGGTTTGAAACACCGCCTTGACAAGGTTTGTCTTCCTCTTTCCTTGGTGAGTGAATGATTATTCATAGATAGTGGGCAGGGAGGCGACGAGAAGAGGTTCAAACTCATCTTCGAGGGCGCATACTGCGTTTTCGGATCCCGATCTATGGCAGAGGTACGATGCAACCGAAAATGAGAATATTAGCCAGAATCAAGAACAACAAGGAATAGAAATTCACGGCTCCACCTCCGTCTCCACCCTCTTCACTGCTATCAACACTGCTACCTCACAGGTCCGATGTTGTATTCCCAGGTCCCAAGTGCAACGAATGGGCTCCACATGCTTAACAGACGTATTTACTCTCTCACATCTCTTCAGCTCAAAATTGCCTCCGTGCAAGACCAAACCAGACGAACTCTCTTTCCATCAAGGTGAGATAATCGACAACTTAAAGACCGCGGAAGACGGGTGGTGGACTGGTGTGAAATCGAATAGTAGTGTGGAGGTGTTCATTTGTACGTGTTACACATCTTTTTCATTCTTAATGGATGCAAGACCGATGTCGGCGCCTCTGTAGGTAGCAAGGATTTGTTGAGCTCGTGAGACTAGGTTCCTTCCGGCCGCAGGCGCAGAGTTGTCAAGGTCCTTCTGAATGTCGATGT
Source organism: Termitomyces sp. DKA64 (assembly GCA_017657295.1). Classification (NCBI taxonomy): domain Eukaryota; kingdom Fungi; phylum Basidiomycota; class Agaricomycetes; order Agaricales; family Lyophyllaceae; genus Termitomyces; species Termitomyces sp. DKA64. The sequence continues at coordinate 5,395 of JAGGAV010000208.1, read as the reverse complement.
AGGTGTGGATTTGTATATGCGTATGTGTCTGCGCCTCAATCTGCACCACAAATATTCCCAACGAGCCGCGCTGCCCAGGCTTTGTTCGAGTGAGTAAACGTGCGCTCATCCGCAGTGGAAACGTAGGTTACTGTCACACTTTTTTCGACTGATGCGTAATTTATTCATTCGTGTATGTCGAGGATAAAGAACTGTCTTACTATAAGGAAGGTCTTTTTAGCTCGGGGTTGAGTGAGGTAAGGAGGTAAGGAAGTAAGGATGCATTTGGGCATGTTGTCCCTGGATTTTGATCATAATGTGTGATTTGTTGTTTGACATTGTAAGTGTCAGGGAACACACAACACAAGTGGCAAAAACAACATCAACAACGTTAAGTTTTTCCCACCCGATACATCAATCCTATATACTCAGGATAGAGGGGCATATGTCTCATAGTATAATCGTTCTCGTGATAAACATAGGTAGTCTGTAATTGACAAATAGGGGTAAGGGAAGAGGGGGATGTTAAGCAAGACTTAGTGAAACAGTAAATGAGAATCAAAAGGGGTACGTGCTAAAGTCCCAACGAGCCGAATGGGTCCCAAGTCCGAATACGGGCGAATTATGACATTATCCCCTTGTCAATGTGAGTGCTCTGCACGAACTAATGTCTGTCAAAGGTTTGGGGATGGGAATGAAAGGTAAGGAATTGTATTTGGTGCAGGAGATTCTTCGAGCTGCTGCGGGGTGTGCGTGATGGAAATCAAGGAGTCAAGGTGCTTCATCTTGCATACAAGATTCTTTCTCCCATGTATCTCAGGCTGTGGCCTGGTCTTTCCATCTGACCAAGTAATTGAGCTTGTTTAAATTATACAGCTGTTTTGTGAATGTGGAAGTAAATTGCAATCCCCAATTGCTGATTACTGTATGGGGCAGTCCTTCATGACACCATACATGATCTCTGAATAGGCATGCTGCTCTCTTTGAATCTGTTTCTTTACTGCATGGGATTGCAAATATCCTTTTACTGAACCAATTGACTACTACCATTATTGCATTGTATCCCATTCATATGACGAAATCCATAGAAATTATTTAGAAAGAGAATTCAGGGATATCATTTGCAAATGGAGGACATACAAAGTACTAAATACCAAAATTAGAGATGCTCAAAAAACTGTTCCAATGAGTGAATATTTCAAAATGGCCATTACTCCATCAGTTTTGATTCAAATTACATAAGCCTAAATGCAATTTGTAGCTACAATGTCCTGATATTTTACATGATTTAACCAGAATTTTAAGTACTCCCAATCCTTCATGCCAATGTCATCTTTCATAAAGTATAAAATGTTGAGACAGTTTTTTGAGCCACTGTAGAAACTCTCACAGTTTCTGTGGGTATATCTTTGTTTGCTGGAATGTTCTACACCCATCTGTATATTTATTGATATACTCTGGCTTTTTTGACCACCAATAGTTCCTCATTATCAACTCTTTTGTTTTGTACCTTCCCAGATGACCTCCTGTGCAAGAGCTGTGATATAATTCTATAATCTTTCTTTTCACTTCTGTCATGACCCATTCCTGGACCCCTACCCCTTCAACCCCCCTCTGAACTTTGCTAGCCAAGCCCAGCAAACCCTGGAGCATACCCCCTTCTTCCAGGAACCTCTATGACCCCCCTCCACACTCAGCACCTACTCCAGCAAACTCCAACACTTCTCTAGCAAACTCCAATGCTTCTCACAGTAGGACCTATGACTTCCCAGACCTTCCCCAAGTGTTCAGATAAGTCTGACACTTCCTCTGTCTTTCCTGGCACCCATCATGGATATGCATCAGACACCACCAACAATGTGGCCCAGCCTTAGACCCATAGTCCTGGAGGACCCCTCCCACTAGTACTTAAACCCTAGAGTAGTATCAGCTACGACATTCTTGATATTAACTACCTACTGTCTGTTTGTTATATCTCATGTCTCTAGTCTCTCTTGTCTTGTTGCTCCATTTTATCAGTTTCAATCTTATCAGTTTCCTTTTTTGTCTCAATTGTCTCAGTCTCCTTTTTCTTCAAGTCTCCTCTTTTGTTTTGCCTCATCTCTTTCCAGGCCTCTCATCTTGTCTCAACTCTCCAGTTATGTTTGACTGCATTCCTATTAATTCTGACTTCTGTTTCCATCCCTGTGTTCCTGAACTCATCCCTGCATCCCTGCCTACCCACTCAAATCCAGTCCCAAGTTAACCAAAACCACTCCAGTTCCTTATTGACCTTTTTTGGAGCTCTGTACTATACTTGCTTGTACTTGTTTGCTACTTGTGCCTCTCCATATGCTCCACCAGAGTACTCTAGATTTGCCTAGACCCTCTTTTCTAACTCCATACTCTTAGTTTGACTTGTTTGGAGCTTATCAGAGCATGGGATTGTACATGTAGATATTGTGTCTGCCTAATAAGGACTTGCCCAGTATAGCTGAGCCCCTGTGGTCAGTGAAACCTAACAACTTCCTTTGTGTGCACTACTATCAACCCATCTCTAAAGGTCAGTCTGTGTTCCTGTTCCCACTTTGCAAACTTGTCTTTTTTATCAATTGAGGCTGGTTCACTTTTTTTCAATATTTGTACTATATTATTCCTTTGTGTTGCCACTGTAACTATGCTATGGATATGTAGGGAAGAGAGGTGGTCTGCAATTATGAAAGTAATGTCTTTATTATCATCTTTGACCCTTTGTTTGTAATCTGATCTTTGAGACGAAGCATCTGATTTCAGCATAAATTTGCCAGGTTCATATTTCAAACAATAATCATAGTTGGCCAGTACTTTTATTGAATTTATGTGCTGTCAAGAAATATTCCATGTTTTTATGGCCTGTCCAAATCCTCAGTTTATGTTTACTTCCTTACACAAGGTAACACCACTCTTCTAATGCTCTAATAATTGTTAACATTTCTTTGTCATGTATTTTGTAGTTTCTTTTTGCTGCCAAAAAGCCCTTTGAATAATATACTACTGAATGTTATTTCCCCTTCTGCTTTTGAAACAATATCATGCCAGACATGTAGTCAGATGCATTTACTTTGATTTTGAAGGGTTCATTGTTGGTTGTAAGGACAAGGACAGGGGATAATACCAATTTGTCTTTTGAGATACAAATTGATCTGTCACAGTCTCCTGTTCATTAAAAGACCTGGTTTTTTCATGTCAAGTGGTATAAAGAGTGTGCAACTGCTGCAAATTCATTAAGAAACTTTTGAATAAAATTACAGAAACTTAAAAATGATTGCATCTTTAACTGTTCAGAGCACTGGCCATTTTTCAATTACTGCCAACTTTGTAGAGTCCATCTCTACTCTTCTATCCTTAATCATTACTCCTAAATAGTATCTTTTGTTTTTTAAATTCACATCTTTTTGGTTTAGAGTAAAGCTTATTCTATTTAAGAATTTCTAGCATTTCTAACACTACCCTGCAGTGTTCTTATAAGTCTTTTGTAAACACCAATATGTCATCCATATACATTATTACTACTCTACAGAAAAACAAGTCTTTCAATAAATTATTCATCATTGTTTGAAATGCTGCAAAAGAATTGCACAGTTCAAAAAACATTACTATTGACTTAAAGAGACCTTGATTAGTAAGAAATGCTGCTCTATTTTTGTCTCCCTCCTTGATTCTGATGTTATTAGACTTCTATCTCATATGCATTTCTGATATCAAAAGTAATGGGTAAGCAAGCATTCTTAATCATCAGCGAATTCAACTTTCAATAATTTTGTATAGGTTTCAACCTTCTATCTTTCTTTTTCATGAAAAATGATCTTGATCTCTTTGACAATTTTGAGGGCCTTATCCTCTCACTTTTGAAGTTCTCATTTAAGAATTTGTCCTATTTTTTTTGTTCATTCAGTTTAATGGAATATATTTTTAATGATTTGCTTAATTGTGCATTGGTTATTAAGTTGATTGTAT
>JAGGAV010000207.1:0-24798 GCA_017657295.1 Termitomyces sp. DKA64 | reverse complement strand
CATGGCCTGGTATTCTGGGAAAAGACCTCATTTCATTTCCAACCCTGCCATGTACCAGTTTGCTGGCTATGGATGGTTAGATCCGAATTGTCTGGATTTCCTCCATTGGCTTACATTTCAGCCTACAGTTGTGGACAGCCAAACACAACAAATCAACATGACCAAATTTTGTAGCACTCCACAACTCTACAGTGACCACAAAAACAGTCAATTTGGATACTTTTGGATGTATAGAATAGAGTTCCATGAGCAGAATTTCCTAATTCTTAGATTTGACTTTTGATACCCCACAATTTTGGCTACTTGCTAAAAAAATGTCAGGGGACTACCCCTTTTCCAACCTCTGCCCCTGTTGGACACCAATTCTCCTCACCCATTTTCATTTCCCCAAGGCTTGTTCAACAACTCTGGAGCATTCTACAGGTCTCTGGAGATCTCTGGAGACCCCCAGAACTTTCTGTGATCTATTGTTGCATATTCCAGCTAACTCCAGTCACCTACACAGTCATTCCCATGCCTCTGCTACCCCCTAATGTGCTGCACTAAGCAGAGGAGATTCTTAGACTTGTTCTCTTTGGATTCCCCTCTGCTAGGTGATTAGTCTACTATTTGCATTATCTACTACATTTCTAATACACTTTGGATTCCCCTCTGCTAGCTGCATGATTTAGCTGTTGCTCCTGGAGGTCACCCTTATAGCAGAACAAGTCTCTTATCCTGGTCTGGAAGCCCCTCACAGCCTGCATGAAATCCCCAAGCCACTATCTGTCACTTCTCCACCAGGCTTAAGCATCTGCAGAATTCTATGCCTCAGCCAGCCAATCCAGATACTCCCTCAGAGGCCCCAGCCTCACAGAATGAGGCCTGGACTCACCTGCTACACTTAGAGAACTAGGTGAAATTAATCCAATCTTCCCTCATACATCACATGACCAAACTCTTCACCCTCTACCAAATCACCAAACTCATCTCCCAGTCCCTCCAAGTACTACTAGAGCACCTGACCCCTACCTCCATGCCACTCCCAGCCATGGAAACTCCTCCAGTGGCTTTTGTCACCTTCCCAGTGGCTTCAGTAGCCCCCCAAGCATGCATTCCCCACCCCATGCTCCCAGATGCATATGATGGTGACTGCTCTGGTGGGGAGTGTTTCCTCCAGTCTTGCCTCACCTACATCCATCTCAGTAGGGATGCCTTTGATTCTGATGCACTGGAAATAGCCTGGGTCTTGTCATACATGAAGATAGAGCATGCCTCCACCCATGCATTACAAGTGTATCAACATCCCAGAGGTGTTGGGAGTTTTGTGGATTGGGCAGCCTTTGAAAAAGACTTCTGGGTGGAGTTCTTTCTGATCAACCCTGCCAAGGCAGTGGCCTTAGTGCTACATGACCAGGAGCAATATGGGCAAGGAAAATGGATGCTGGACAAGTATATCAACTCCTTCCAGGCACTAGTCAAGCAAGTAGCCTACTCCAACAGCCTCCAACTATGCTTCATGTTCTGGAATGGCTTGTACCCCATGCTACTGGAACACATCAACAACCTTGCTGAGGGCTGCCCAGATGATGAGCAGATTGCCTCCTGGTATAAGGTGGCCCAGGATCAGTGGCAGCTCATGGAGATTTGATGGAAGCTACATTGCATGCACCTAACTCACCACCTTGCCCCTGTCTCCACGCTCTGATATGCCACCCCTGTTCCTCTGGCACCCACCTCTGCTCCAGCTAGCTCCACTCCATGACCTTTACTACCAGGCATCCCCATGGATGTTGATGCTACCTGACAGTGTTGCACCACACTGCTGCTGTGCCAGAGATGCCAGAAACCTGGGCATTTCACATGGCACTGCTTGTTGGGTCTCAAGGTACATTACCTTTCTACAGTAGAGCAGGAGGAGCTTCTTCTGCAGCTGCTGGCTGCAAAGGACATAGCTAGAGACCCTTCACCAGATGAGCTGGCACCAGAGTTAATCCTGGAGAAGAGTAGTGCTTGCACCCTCCTCCCAGGCCTGGAGGAGGATTTTTAGTTGAGCAGCAGATGAGATGTATGCCTCCATTGCTAAGTACTAATCAGTTCATGTGTCTGTTGATAGAAAATGAAATTGCTTCCATTGACATTGATAATCCTAAGACAACAGAACCTCAATACTCCTCTCCAGATGTACAAACATCAATGCTGGACTCCAAGTTGGGCCCACCAACACTGGGCAGACCTTGCCTAGGCTGGCCTGCCTGGGAATGCTAATTCCCCCAGCAGTATGTGGTAGCTGCAAACCCCTTGATAAACTCCCTATGCCTTGACATGGAAATGGAGACCATGGACACCCAGCAGGCCCATAGAGTCACTGCCCTTCTGGATAGTAATGCTACTGGGTTGTTCCTAGACTCAGAGTTTGTCTAGCATCACCACCTGACCATGCAGCCACTGTTCCAGCCTACTCTGGTGTTTGACATCAATGGAACACCCAACAAGGCTAGGGCCATCAACTCCATGGTTGACCTTGTCCTCTGCTACCAGAATCACACTGAACAAGCCATGTTCACCATCACTAGCCTAGGTAAGCAGGACATGATCCTTGAATTCACCTGGCTTTGGGAGCATAACTCTGAAGTAGACTGGGCCCAGGATGAGATGACCATGAGCAGATGTCCCTGGAGGTGTGCCACCTGTGCCATCAAGGTCAGGGAACAGTGCTGGGCTGTGGTTCAAGAGCATGTAGCTATTCAGGCTTGCTGTGTGAGCTATCTCCCCTTTGCAGATCTGGATCTTCTGGACCCCCCACCCCTGGCATTCCTCCATAGAGAGGCCCTCTATGAGGACAACTGGAGTGGTGGCAGGACCCCAGAAGAGGATCTGTTAGGGGAGTTTTGCAGCTTGTGCAACTTGGAGTCTCTAAACAAAGCTGTGAAGACTGAAGATCAAATATACACCACTATCTTATGCTCCCTGCCCTCTACTGTGGAGATCTGGGCTAGCCAGACCACCTCTTAGCAACTGGCCCAGGCCTTTATAGCCAACTCCATGCCTAGGGAGCTCTGGGACATTGTACCTCCATATCTCTATGTGTTCAAGGATGTGTTCTCCAAGGCCTTGTTTGATTTGCTTCCAGAGTGCAAATAGTGAGACCATGCCATTGAATTAATACTGGACTCCAAGCCCACTAGCTATAAGGTTTACCCACTGGTGCCAAAGGAGCAGGACAAACTTGATGCCTTCCTGCAGGAGAACTTAGCCTCTGGTCACATCTGCCCATCCAAATCCCCAATGGCCTCTCTAGTCTTCTTCATCAAAAAGAAAGATGGCTCCCTCCAACTGGTCCAGAACTACCAGGTGCTCAATACCATGATGGTGAAGAACTGCTACCCCCTCCCCCTCATCTTGGAGCTCATCAACAATCTCCAGAGAGCACAGTACTTCACCAAATTGGATGTCTGGTGGGGCTACAACAATGTACAGATCCAGGAGGGAGATGAGTGGAAGGCTGCCTTCTGGACCAACTGGGGATTGTTTGAACCTTTTGTTATGTTCTTTGGACTCACCAACAGCCCTGCCACCTTCTAGATGATGATGAACAATATCTTTCAGGACCTGATAGTGGAAGGTGTAGTGTGTGTATACCTTAACAAAATCCTCATTTACACTAAAATGTTAGAGGAGCACCACCAGGTCATGTGCATCATCTTGGAATGCCTCCACCTGCATCAACTCTATCTCAAACTGGAGAAGTGTGAGTTTGAACAAACCTGGATTGAGTATTTTGGATTGATCATCTTGCACAAAGCCACAGAGATGGACCTAGTGAAGGTGGCAGGTGTGGCAGAGTGGCCAGAGCCCAAGAACAAGAAGGAAGTGCAGGCCTTTTTAGGGTTCACCAACTTCTACTGGAGGTTCATCCAGTATTTCTGTCAGGTTCCACTGACTTGGGGGCTCAGCTACACTGGGCAAGTCCCTTATTAGGCAGACATAACATCTACACTCATGATCCCTAGCTCCAATGAGCTCTAGAAGAGTGAAATGGGGTGGGTGAAGATGATAATGGTGGTCTGGGGAGGTCCAGGATGCTCCAGTTGATTATGCAGAGGAGTGGAGTGACAGGCAAGTGGGAGATGAGCATAGTGCAGAGCTCTGGAGTGATTAACAAGAACTTGGTGGATCTGAGTTAAGAGTACAGGGAGTTTTAAAGGGTTCTGGGTGAAAGGGGCTTTAACAGAGAACAGGAGTGGCCTGTAGGGTTAATCAGGGAAGTTGAGATGAGGTGAGAGATAGAAGGAAACAAGACAAGATGAGACTTAGAAAACAGACAAGAGACAAAAATGGAAACTGATAAGATTGAGACTGATGAGATTGAGACAGATGCAATTGGGAAACAATAAGATTTAATGAGACAATACAGAACAGGAAGACAGAGACACAAGAGACATAGCAAATACTGAGAACATAGGTAATATCAAGACTATTTAACTATTATTACACTACAGCTTAAGTACCTGCAGGGGGGACTCTTCTAGGACCATGGGTCTGAGGTTGAATCATGTGGGCAGGTCTTGGGTATGGTTGTTTGGGGTGTCCCAAGACTGGCTAGCTGGGTGGTGGTATTGTCTTAATACATAACCATGATGCATGCTGGGGGAGGGTAAAGTTATCTGAGCATTAAGGAGAGGCTGGGGGAATCATAGGGACTGCTGGAAAAGCATGGGGACCTTCCAGAGAAGCTTTAGGAGTTGCTGGAGTAGGCACTAGGGATAGGAAAGTGTCATAGGGGTTGGGGGTGAGTGGGGATACATTCCAGGCTTACTGGGCTGGTTTGGAAGAGGTCCTAGGGTGAGATGGTGGTTCAGGGGCAGGTTGTGACATCACCCCCCCCTTTAGTGTCAAGACCCTTTGAGGCATGGGGACATTTCCAATGGTCTGCAGCAGTGTGGGAATCAAAGTTGAAGTGCAGTGTCTTCTTCAACTAGAAGCTCCCTAAAAAAAATAAAAGGGGCCCTGACATGTCCAATGTATCACAGTTGCTTCCTTATGTCTCCCCCCTGCTATGCCTACTTCCTCTTCATCATCCCTGACCCTGCCCCCTTCCAATGAGAATGCTGTCAATGTCTGGGTAGCCTACAAGGAGTGCTGGGCAAAGTACAACATGTCTAGTGTATCACAGTTGCTTCCTTATGTCTCCCCCCACTATGCCTACTTCCTCTTCCTCTTTATCATTCTCAACCCTGCCCCCTTCTGACAAGAATGCTGTCAATGTCTAGGCAGCCTACAAAGAGTGCCAGGCAGAGTATGACCAGTGGCAGGACTGGCATAGAGTGAATGCAATATACTGCCATTATAAGTGTTCTGATCCCAGAGATGAAGCTTGTTGACCTTTTCACAAAGAGTTATCCCTTGCAGTGGCTAAGCCCTCCAGGGGTCCTTCTCTTCCTAGGGGTCCTGGACAATCTGCTGGCTTTGCCCCTGGTTCACCAGGGTATTCTCTAAGGTCAGTATTGGGGCTGGGGGAGGTTCAAGTCATGCTGGAGGCCTGGAGAGTTAGGCAGGAGGAGGCCATAGCAGAGCAGTTTGTGGAGGTGGTGAGGAGAATTCAGAGGCCCCCCATCCTAGCATAGTGTCAGGTGGAAGCCCTGGTAGGTTGGTGTCTCATTGAAGGCTTGCATGCTCTGGCTAATTGACAGTCTAGTGCATTACCTGTGCTTGTTGCAGAGAAGAGTGTGAGTTCAAGGAGCCCACCATAGAATCTTGCTGTGACTCCTCCATTTGTTTGCCATATCATGCAAGACATGAGAAGTGTTCCATATCCCAAGACTGGTGGGTGGTGAGCATTATGGCCAAGTAGGGGTGGAACTAGGGGTGGGTCTCAGAGTAGCTGGAGGAGGGGTGAAGGGGCCAAGTCTCTAGGGAGGTGTCACAGCCTGTGCACCTTAGGGAGGGTGAGGAGGGGGAGGAGTGACCCCAGAAAAAAGTAGGGCTGCCATGGGGTGGGCATAAAGAAGTGGTCCCATCCTCTAGGGACAAGGGAAAGCACAGGGCATCCTCCCCACCAGAGGCTGAGCTGAGTAAGAGGCCCCAGGAGGAGGTGGCAATGGCTGGCCCCTCCAGAACTCACATGTACTTGGCATTAGGGGTGCTCATGGGGCCATCTGGGGATCCTAGCCTGCATGAGAGGATGACCAAACTTGAGGGATACCTGGTGGCATAGGAGGAAGAGCTCTGGGGGTTATAGGAGGAGCTGGTGGAGGCATGGCAGGATAGAAATGTGGCTCAGCAGGATTGTGAGTCCATGCTGTGGGAGGCAGAGGAGTGGGGTGCCAAGGTTCAGGGGCTCCAGGGATGCCTAGGGCAACTGAAGGCCTATGCAGAGGGGAATGCAGCAGTGGAGCAGTGGGTAGGTCCAGAATTGTGGGTGACCCAGGCAGAGGTGGAGGTGGGGAGGCATTGGGAGGGGTGGCTGGCCAATGAGGTGGCTGTAGGGTGAGGGAGGATCTTACATGAGTGTCTTAGTCTGGACTGCCTTTCTTCTAACTCTTGAGTTTTCCCAGGCTGGGTTTGTGAGCATCAGATCCTTCTGGACAGATCAATGGTGGCCCTTGCCTCAATATAGAATGGTGTGCAGAGAATGTTGGGGGACCTCCCACTAGAGTTTGAACAGGGGTTGGGGTAGATGGAGCAGTTGTTAGCAGATCATTGTTAGTGAAATTCAGTGGACCCTGAGTCTTGGTGGAAGGTGGTGGTTGATATGAGGGAGGTCCTACCAAGGCATGAGGAGCTGCTAGCTGCAGTGGTAGCCCAAATAGAGATGGATGTAGTGATAGTGGGGATGGAGAGGAGGTTTTTAGAGGAGTAGAGGTGAGAGGGTTGTGGTCCTGGCACTGGCAAGCTTCCTTGGGCCACCTCTTTTTTTTTCTTGTTTTCTTTATCATACTGGATCATGTATATCATGTAACCCTAAATTCTGTAAACAACAATTTCTTGCTGCTTTTGTATGGTTTTCAGCTTGTATAAGGAAAGAGATGAAAAGAAAAGGGGAACATAATTGGTACTGGCAGGAGTTGAATCCCTACTGAACCTAGAGGCAGGGGTTAGGCCCACTGATGCCATCTGTATGTGCTAGTCCTGGGGATTCCAGAGCTTGGTGGGGTGTCACCAGTGGAAGTCCTGGAGCTTGGCAGGGGCCCTGGAGAGGTTCTGCTAGGGTTCTCAGGTGTCATCCTTGAGTCTGTAGCCCTTCTAACAGACCAAGTACCAGAGCTGACTATGGATGAGGCAGGAGTTGAGGATGTTGTTGACCTCATAGTGGTATTTATCCTTGACTTTGAGAGATGGGGGCCAGCTTAGGTGTTGGCTGGGGAGGGGATCTGGGTTGTGTTTTTTGAAGAGGCAGATGTGAAACATGGGGTGGAGGCCTTTCAGCCCCAGGGGAAAGTTGAGCTTATAGGCATGGGTCAAGACCTTCTAGAGGATCTTGAAGGGGCCAAGTCACTTATGGTCAAGCTTCACCAAGGGTCTCCAGGTCCTGAGGTTATGCCAGTTGAGCTAGACAAGGGTACTGGAGGTCTAATCAGGGGTCATTTCATGTTGAGTGTCAGCATGCTTGAAGTAAGCTCAGTTGGTAGTGTTGATCTTGTCCCAGAGGAATTGGCAAAGGGATTGGGGGTCTTTGACAACTTTGTGGGCAATGTGTGAGGAGATGTCCTTGAAGGACAAGGTGAGCTGGGGGTTGTAACCCTTGTTGGCAAAAAATGAGGAAACCCCAGTGGCAGAGTAGGGGGTGTTGTTGTAGCTAAACTTGGCCAGGGATAGTTCTGCATGCCAGTCATTCTGTAAATAGTTAATATAGAGGTGGAGATACTGCTCTAAGGTCTGGTTTACTTGTTCTATTTGTCCATCAGTCTCCAGGTAATAGGCAGTCAACAGGTTGGCCTTGATTTCAGGTGTCTTGCATAAAGATTGCCAGAACTAGGAGTTGAACAAGGGGCCATGATTAGAGATGATGTCATCTGGAAGTTTGTGCTTGGAAAAGATGTGTTTGAGGAATAGTTTGGTGAACTCCAGGGCATTGTTGGTGGTGTGGCAGGAGATAAACAGGGCTTGCTTGGTGAGTCAGCAAACCATGATGAGGATAGTGTTGAAACCCTTGAATTTGGGGAGTTTGACAATGTGATCCATTGAGATTGAGGACCATGGGCAGTGGCCAACAAGGAGGGGCTTTAGCAGACCATATGGGCAATGTCAGAGGACCTTGGCTCAGAGACATGGCTCACAGGCTTGTATATACTGGATGACATCCTTCTTTATTCCTGGCCAAAAATAAGTCCCAAAAATCAGTTTGAGGGTCTTACACATTTCCAGGTGTCCCCAGAGCTTGTGGTCATGATACTGCCAGAGGTTTTGTTAATGCAGATGGACTTGTAGTCTGGAGCATATATTTGGCCATCTCAGAGTAGGAGTCAGTGGTCTGAAGACAGTGTAAATGTGGGGTTTGGGGTGTGGGGTGTTGGTGGATCTATTCTGGGGGTCATATTGAGTGAAGTAGGTGTTTGGAGGGGCATTTCAAGTTTGATGAAGAATCCCTTCTTCATTCATAATCAGTATGGCATGAAGATGTTCAGGGAGGATTATCATGCAGTGGTTGAAGGCATTCCATTCAGCTTCATACAACTTCTTCAGGTAGACATCCAGCCTTTGGGTGAGGGCATTGGGTTTTGCTCTGAGTCATCCTGAGTGATAGTGGATGGTGAAGCCATACTCAGACAGTGTTTTTGACCAGCAAGCTTGTTGTCAACTGAATTGCTTGGTGGTCATGAAGTATTGTAGGTTGTTGTGGTTCAAGTAAACTTGTATGCAGTGCTGGGTTCTCTTGAGGTAGGCTCTCCACTGCCAGAAGGCTTTGACAATCATGAAAAACTCTTTGTCATAGATGTTGTAGTTAAGCTCCACAGGGAGCATCAAACAGGTGTAGAAGGCCATGGGGCAGAGGTTTCTGCTATTGGAACTCATTTGTGAGAGTATTCTAGCAATGGTGTAATTAGAGGCATCACATTTGAGTATGATAGGGAAAGTGAGGTCAAAGTGGTGGAGGATCAGGGTGGAGGTAAAGGCCCTCTTCAGGAGAGTGAACACACTTTGGCACTTATTGTCCCAGTCTCAGAGGGTGTCCTTCTGAGTAAGTTGATTGAGGAGTTTTGTGATGCTAGAGTAGTTATTGATGAACTGGCAGTAGAAATTAGCAAAACCCAAAAAGGACTGTACCTCCTTAATGTTCTGAGGTGGGAGCCAGTTGAAGATGGCCTCTATCTTTGCCAGATCCATTCATATAATGTCCAGAGTGATAATAATCCCTAGGTACTCAACCTTAGTGGTGTGGAAGGAGCACTTCTCAGGCTTGGTGTGAAGGTAGTACTCCTGGAGTTGTTCCAGGACATGTCAAACATGACCTTGGTGTTCTTTCAGGGAGTTTGAGTAGATGAGGATGTCATCCAAATACACAATAACAAAGATGTCATTTATGTTGTGAAAAATATTGTTCATAAAGTACTGGAAGGTGGTGAAGGAGCTCATCATACTAAAGGACATCACAAGATACTTGAAGAGGCCATGGCAGGTGCAGAAGGTGGTCTTCTATTCATGTCCTAGAGTGATCTGGACATTATTATAGCCAGACTGGAGGTCTATCTTGGTGTAGACCTTGGCACTGCAGAGATGGTCAATAAGGTCACTGATCAGGGGGAGGAGATACTGGTTTTTTTTGGTGACTTTGTTAAGTCCCTGGTAATCCACACAAAGATGGAGGGAGCTGTCCTTCTTCTTAGCAAAAAGGACAGGGGCTCTGGCAGCAGAGATTGAGGGTCAGATGAAACCCTTTCTGAGCATGTCATTGAGGTAGTCTTTGAGAGCCTAGAGCTCAACTTCTGACATGTTGTAGATCTTGCCAAAAGGGGGGGAGGTGCCATCTTCAAGATTGATCATGTAGTCATAGGATTGGTGTGGAGGAAGTTCCTTCATGCTTCCTTCAGAAAACATGTCAGCAAATTCATGATACTCCAAAGGAACTACTTTGCATAATATCTGTTTCTCTGTCTTCAGAGTCTCAGGTGAGGTGGTGCTGGCATGGATATGTTCTTCTGGAAGTGTCAGGGTGACCTGGAGCTGGAAGGCGGGGGTGCCATCCTGCAAGATCCATGCAAAGGGAATGGCACCAATGATTTTGATGTTGAGAGCTTCCAGGCTGATGGTATCAGACATCAGAGGTGTGGTGATGAGGGCTGGGGTTGCTAGGGTTTGAGTGGAGTAGTTTGAGCCCTTGTACCAGTTGCAGAGAATGTTGGGGGGAAGCCATTGGAGTGTGCTTGCAGGAGTTTGAGGTGGGGGCACTTCTTCTTCCTCTCTGGGGTCATTCTTAGGCAAAGTGGGGGTTCCAGTGGCTCCAGTGCTGTTGGGGGTCAAATTGGAGTTGTTAGGGTCATGGAGGAAGTAGGAGTAGAGAGTGATGGTGGCTGCTAGGCAGGTTTTAGGGCCAAGGAACCACATAGTGAGGTCCTTCCAGTTGATGTCAGGATTGACATTGCACAGCTAGAGGAGTCTGAGCATGATCAGGGTTGCCTCCAGGAGTTGGGTAACAAGGAGGCAGGTTAGGAATTGTAGGCCATTGTTGAGGGTGAGGGAGCCAGGGTGGAATTTGGTAATTTCAGAGGTGGTGGATTTTCCATCAAACAGCTGTAGCTCCAAAGGCATGTCAAGAGGCTTGTGGGGGAGGTCAAGTTGATCACTGACAAAGGTTCCAGAGGCTTCACTGTTGATGAGGGTGGGGAGGACAATGGGGGAGTCACTGAGGTGGGCATTAACAATGAATGATCATGCAGATTGTGAGTGGAGCTGTGGAGGGGTTTGGGAGATGTTGGGGATGACTTCCAAGACATTGTGGGCAGGAAGGATGTTGAAGGGAATGAGTCCCAGGTCAGGTGAGTTATCCCAATTAAGGCAGAGAGTGAGACTTGGCCAGTCAATATAAGGGTTGGTCACTTGGAGCCAGGAAAACCCAAGGATGAGGGGGGCAGAGGCATGCAACTTTGTGATTAGTAGCCAGAAGTCTTGCTGTTGCCCATTGGTGAAAGTGATCCTCATCTCTACACAGTAAGTGATGTCACTAGCAGAGGTCAGATTGCTGTTGAAGAGTTTTAGGGAGATCAGGAGAGGAAGTCATTGAGGAAGTTGTGAAGCAAGTGCTGCCAGGGATTTGTCAATGAAGTTGTCTGTTGCATCACTGTCAATCAGGGTGGGTACAGAGTCAGGGGAGAAGGGGAGGGTGGTATAAAGGAGGAGGTTATGGGTGGAGTGCAAGGGAAGATGTGCCAGGAGGGTGTCCAGAGTGATTATCATTACATGGAGGAAAGTAGCCAGGGTGGAGAAGACATTGGAGTCTGATCTATGATTTAGTGTGTCTTTGGGACTTAAACCACTGGGTTATTTTCTGTGAACTGATAGTCACAGTCTTCCCTGTCAATGGTCTAGACAGCACATCCTATCACCTGGTGTTTAGGGCAATTGTTGATGAAATGACCCTGCTCACTACACAGAATACATGTCCCTTCCTTCTATCAATGTGCCTGAGTCTATATTGGGATGTTGATACAGGGCTGGTCCTTGATCTGATTGGCACACAGGGCCTCTTGACCATCCATAGAGTCTAGAGGATTGTCTAGGTCCAGGGAATCATCAGGTCTGGAGTTCAGAGAGTCCAGAGCATCACAGAGATTGGTGGCATTAAGCTGGGCAGGGGGTCAAGGTCTGGGGGTTTGAGTGGTGTTAGCTGGGCCTTGTCTAGGGGAGAACTGGGGTGCAGGGTTAGCAGGGGCAATGATTCAGGGGTTGTTAGTTGCTCCAGATTGCCAACTAGAGTTGCTAAAGAGATTCCAGTTGTTTTGCAGACCTTGGTCTTTGCTCCAGTCTTCCCAATAGCACTGATTGATCTGAGTGACAAGTGCCTTGTATTTGTTGTACATGGGCTGCTTGGGTGTGAGGCAGAGAATGTCCTTAATCCATTGTGGAAGGGTGCAGCAAAGGGCAAATCAGAGTGCATTGTAGTTCCAACTGATCTCATAGGCCTCCCATTCAAATTGGATGATGAAGGTTGTGAATTGTTCATTGTTGCACATCCAGAGGTTGTAGAGGTTTTCTTTCACCTCTGCTACAGTATCAAATACTCTAAACTTACTAGAGAATTCTTGCATGAAGGTGGGCCAATTGGAGAGTACTGGGTTGTTGAGGTTGAACTGGAGCAGGGCCATGTAGTGATTAAAGGCAATGCCCTGCAAGTAGGAGGCAGCAAAGGCCATTTGTGAGCTCTCAAGCTGGAAAGTGATGGACTTAGCTTGAAACATTATAAGACATTGTGTTAAGAATGTCTGCCATTTCTAAGGGTCTTGGCCATTAAAAGGTTCTGGTTTCTGAATGTTGAGCTTTCCTTTCTGGGCCAGTGCATCACATGTGTCATCTTGGGCATTTTGAGTTTGAGGTGGGGGTCCAGCATTATAGTAGTAGTAATAGTTGTTTTCATCTCTATGCTGAGGGGATAAGTTGTCTATGGCTGGGCTCCATCCACCAGAAGGTCTGCTGTTGGGAGGCCTGCTACTGGGGTTTAGGCCAGCATTGCCTGGAGGAGGTCTCAGGGCCCAGCAAAGAGGAGAGGGTCCTTTGGGAGTTGGTGGCTCAAAATTGTTGGCATCAGTGAGGTAGTTAGACAAGGAGAGGGGTGGGGGTCAGGGTGGCACAGGAGAAGGAGCTGCTCTGGGGGCTCCAGGGCTGAGAGGCTGTCAGAGAGGGGGCAGGGGGTTGTTACAAAGGAGCAGGGCATATCTCCAGGAAAGGCAAAGGTTGACATGGGGGGTTGGTTCCTGGGGAGCTTGAGAGCTCCTTCTTGAGAGGCAGGTTTCCCACTGGGGTTCTCTAGCTCATTGATATAAGAGAGGGTGTGGGTAGAAGTGAGGTTGCTGTTGGGAGGAGGAAGGCGAGGAAGTTTTTGGGCAGGGTGCTTGGATTTAGTAGGCTGGTCCCAGGTGCAGAAGGTGCTGGGGATGGAGTTGGCCTGGGAGTGAGTGAAGAGGGCCAGAGTATGAGCAATAAGATAGTCAAATAATCCTCCAGCAGGGTTGAGGAACCTCAGGATATCAGATGCAGCATTGAGCTCTTTCTGTTATCAAGGAATGGGGGCCAGAGCATTGGCTTAAGCTCTGGTGGATTCTTTTCATTACACATAGAAGGAGCAGGTGGGGTTCAAGGGGTCTTCAAAGTGGCAGGGGTTTAGGCTGGTGTGTATTTTGTTGACTAGGATGTGGAGTTCTTCCTAGAGGCTGCCATTAATCCCAAGGGTACTCCTAATGTTCTTAGGGAGAGTGCCTTGCTAATAGCACCCATAGAAGTCCAGTAGGTGGTATGCCCAGGTCTCCAGTGTTCTGGAGATGTTCTGGTGTCCCAGGCTGATAAGGAGGGCTCTTGCTCTTTTGGCAAATTGAGTGGGAGCTAGGCAGAGAGAGTGGAGAACCTCATCACATTGTTGGACATAGGCTTTGACTCTTTGCTGCTTAGGGGAGGGTGGGGCTTAGATGGGGGGAGCAGTGGAGGGTTGAGGCTGAGGGGGAAAATATCCATCAAGTTATTCTGGGGGGACTGAGGCTGCAGCAAGGATAGGGTAGGCATAGTAGAGCCTAGGGGAAAAAGCCAAGGGTACTGGGGCCATGGGTGCCCAAAGGGCCAATGAGGTGTCAGGCTGCAGGCAAGGGTAGGTCCCTTCAATGGGATACAGCAAGGGGCAGTGCCAGTTCAAAGATGGGCCCTGACTAATGAATGGGCCATAAGAGGCAGGATTTGGTTCTGGGGCCCAGTACTGCAGAGTGGCTGTGACATAGCAGTCAAGCATCAGATAAAATGGGGGATAGTAGGGGTTGGATACCAGCCTATCATAATAGTCAGTTAGATAACCAGTAGGCAGATATGTGGGACTATAGTTAGACATTGGGAATGGGGTAAGGGGAGAGTCTTGATATTATGTTAGGTTCCACTGACCTGGGGGCTCAGCTACACTAGGCAAGTCCCTTACTAGGCAGACACAATATCTACACTCATGATCCCTAGCTTTGGTGAGCTCTGAAAGAGTAAAACAGGGTGAGTAAAGATGATAGCAGTGGTCCAGGGAGGTCCAGGATGCTCTGATTGATTATATGGAGGAGTGGAGTGATGGGCAAGTGGGAGACTGTCAGGTTCCACTGACCTGGGGGCTCAGCTACACTGGGCAAATCCCTTACTAAGTGAACACAATGTCTAAACCTATAATTCTTAACTCTAGTAAGCTCTGGAGAAGTGAAACAGAGTAAGGAAAGGGAACAGCAGAGGTCCAGGGAGGTCTGGGGTGTTCATGAGGATCCTATGGGGAGCAGAGTGGTTGGGCAAGGGGAGATATGTGTGGTATGAAGCTCTGAAGTATTAATGACAAACTTCAGCAAGTCTGTATTACAAGTACAGGAGGTTCCAGAAGTCAAGATGAGGTAAGAGATGGGAACAAGATGAGATGAGACTTTAGGAGATGGATGAGAGACAAAAAAGGAAACTGATAAGATTGATACTGATAAGATGGAAACAGATGCAATCAAGAAAGAGATTAGATTCAACAAGACAATATGAAATAAGGAGACAGATACATAAGAGACATAACAAATACAAGAATGTAGGTAATATCAAAACTACCTAGCTACTTACTATGCCATGGTTTAAATACCTGCAGAGGAAACTCTTCCAGAATCATAGGTCTGAGGTTGGGTCATGTGGGTGAGTCTTGGATGCAGTTGTTTGGGGTGTCCTAAGACTGGCTAGTTGGTGGCAGTTTTTGTATTGATACATAACCATGATGCATGCTGGGGTGGGTGAACTTATCTGGAGTTTGAGGAGATCTTGGGGACTGCTGAAGAAGCATTGGGGTTTTTTAGAGAAGCCTTGGAAGTTGCTAGAGCAGGCACCAGGGGTGGGAGGGTGTTATGAGTGTTGGAGGCAAGGAGGAGTATGCTCCAGGCTTGCTGGTGTGGTTTGGGGAAGGTCTGGGATCTGGCAGGAGTTTGGAGATGGTTTGTGACATCATCCCCCCTTTAGTGTTGAGACCCTTTGAGGCATGGAGGTATTTTTGGTGTTCTGTGGTGGCATGGAAATTGAAGTCAAAGTGTGATATCTTCTTCAACTAGAAGCCCCCCAGAAAAAAAATAAAAAGGGGCCAAAATATGTTCAGCCTACCATTGTTGCCCTTCATGACTTTGCTCTCCATGTCCAGCTTGTCTTCATTCTCCCTAACCCCTCCTCCCTCCAATAAAAACACTGTTGGCATATGGGCAGAGTATGAGGAGCACCATGCTGATTATGACCAGCAGCAAGATTGGCATCAGGTGGATGCCATGTACTACCATTGTAAGTGTTCCATTCCTGGAGATGAAGTCTTCTGATCCTCCCCCTAGAGCTATTCCTTGCAGTGGCCAGGCCATCTGGGGATCCTACCCTCCCTGGAGTCTCAGAGCAATCTGCTCAGTTGGCCTCTGAGCCTTTGAGTTGTTTCTCTAGGTCAGGGTTGGGGCTGGGAGAGGTGCAAGTTGTTCTGGAGGCCTAGCACATTTAACAAGAGAATGTTTTGGTGGAGAGGTTTGTGGAGGTGGTGGGGTGGATCTGGGGGCCTCCCACCCTAGCATGGTGTCAGGCAGAGGCCCCAGTGAGTTGGGTCCCACATTGTACCTCTTGTTCCAGACTAACTCTTGATCCAGTATGTTATCTGTGCCCACCATAGAGAGGCATGCAAATTTGAGGAATCAATGGTGGGATCTCATCAGGACTTCTCTATGTGTTTGCTGTGTCAAGTGCAGCATGAGAAGTGTTCTATTATCTGGGAGTAGCAGGTGGTCAGTATTGCCACAAAGCAGGGTTGGGAGCAAGGTTGAGTTTTGAAGCATTTGGTGGAGGGGTGGAGGGGCTGGGCATCAGGGGGCATGTCACAACCTGGGTGCTTGATGGAAGAGGGTGGGAAAGAGCAGGAGCAACCCTGAGGGAAGGTGGGGCTACCACAGAGTGGGCACAGAGAGGGAGTCTGGTCTGCCAGAAATAAGGGGAAGCATAGGGCATCCCCCCACCAGAGGTGGGGCTGAACAAAAGGCCCCAAGGCAAGGCAACAATGGCTGGTCTCCCCAGACCACATATTTACTCCCTGGGGATAGGGATTATAGTGGGGTCATCTGGGGATCCTGCCCTGTGCCAAAGAATATCAGAGCTCAAGGGGTACCTGGCAGCACAAAGGGAGGAGCTCTAGGGATTGAGGGAGGAGTTGGCAGTGGCACAGTGGG
The DNA here is from genome assembly GCA_017657295.1 of Termitomyces sp. DKA64. NCBI lineage: Eukaryota > Fungi > Basidiomycota > Agaricomycetes > Agaricales > Lyophyllaceae > Termitomyces > Termitomyces sp. DKA64. The sequence goes on along the minus strand of JAGGAV010000207.1, from coordinate 8,437 downwards.
ATCAGGACATGGTGAGGCAGGGTCATGAGTCCACCCAGCAGGAGTTGGAGGAGAGAGGCATCAAGATTCAGGAGCTCCAGGGGCATTTGGAACAGTGGGTGGCTCAGCCAGAAAGGGCAGCATCAGTGAAGTGTCAAGGGAGTCTGGAGGAAGAGAAAAAGTGATGTGAAGGATGGCTGGCCAATGAGGCAGCTGTGAGGTGGAGAGGCATCCTTTGTGAGTATCTCCTAGATATCCCAGTCACTCCCTACTGACCTTTGAGTTTCCATTCTAGATTGGGCATATGAACACTGAATCCTCCTAGATGGGGCCTCCATGGTGTTTGCCTTAATCCAGGATGATATGCAAGGGATGCCCAGGAATTTTCCCCTAGAGCTTGAGCAGAGTACTGGGCAGATGGAGCAGCTTTTGGCAGGCCATTGGTGGAGGAACTTGGCAGATCCAGAGTTGTGGTGGAAGATTGCAGTGGACATTGGGAAGCCCTTGCCATGGCATGAGGAGCTTTTGGGGACAGTAGTGGCACAAATGGAGATGAACTTGGCAATAGTGATGATGGAGACAGGCAGCCTGGAGTAGATTTCTTGAATTTCTTGCTGTTTGTCCATCCTGTATTTATAGTTATGTAATTACAATCTTCTTAGCAGTTCTTGATGTGTTGTTTTCATGGCACCTTAAATAATAATTCTTGGCCATTAGTGCAGGTGGGAGTTGAATCCCTACTGAATCCAGAGGTGGGGGTTAGGCCCATAAATGCCATCTATGCAGGCTAGTCTCAGGGATGCTAGGGCTTGGCTGGGTGTTGCCAGTGGAAGTCCTGGAGTTTGGCAGAGGCCCCAGAGAGGTTTTTTTGGGGCTCCCAAGTATCATCCTTGAATCTATAATCCTTCTAACAGACCAGATACCAAAGCTGACTGCAGACAAGGCAGAAGTCAAGGATGTTGTCAACCTTGTAGTAGTATCCATCTTCAACCTCAACAGGTGGAGGTTGGCCTAGATACTGGCTGAAGAAGGGGTCAGGGTCATACTTCTTGAGGAGTTGCATGTGGAAGACAGGGTGGAGGCTCTTCAGTCTCAGGAGCAGATCAAGCTTATAGGTGTGGGTTGAGACCTTCTGAAGAATCTTGAAGGGGCCAAGTCATTTATGGTCAAGCTTCACTGAGGGCCTCCAGGTTTTGAGGTTGTGCCAATTAAGCCAGACAAGAGTGCTGGGAGTCCAGTCAGGGGTTGTTTTGTGTCAAGTGTCAGTGTGCTTGGAGTATGCCTAATTGGCAGTGTTGATCTCATCCCAGAAGAACTGGTGAAGGGACCAGAAGTCTTTGGTGACTTTGTGGGCAATGTATGAGGGAATGTCCTTAAGGGACAGGATAAGCTAGGGGTTGTAACCCTTGTTGGCAAAAAACAGGGAGACTCCAGTTGCAGAGTGGAGAGTATTGTTGTAAGTAAACTCAGCCAGGGGTAGTTCTACATGCCAGTTGTTCTGCAAGTAGTTAATGTAGAGGCAGAGGTACTGTTCCAAGGTCTGGTTTACTCATTTGGCTTGTTCATTAGTCTCTGGGTGATATGCAGTTGACAGGTTGGTCTTGATTTCAAGTGCCTTGCATAAAGATTGCCAGAAATGAGATATGAACAGAGGTCTGCAGTCAGAGACAATGTTGTCCAGGAGTCCATGCTTGGAGAATATGTGTTTGAGAAATAGTTTGGTAAACTTCAGAGCATTGTTGGTGGTGTGGCAGGAGATGAAGAGGGCTTGCTTGGTGAGGTGGCAGATGACAGTGAGGATTGCATCAAAACCTTTGGAGTTGGGGAGTTTAACAATATGATCCATTGAAATCAAGAACCAGGGGCATTGGCCAACAGGGAGGGGTTTCAATAGTCCATAAGGACAATGGCAGGGTACCTTGGCCCAGAGACAAGGTTCACAGGCTTTTACATAGTGTGTGACATCCTTCTTCATTCCTGGCTAAAAGTAAGTATGAGAGATGAGCTAAAGGGTCTTACAAATTCCTTGTTCTCAGAACTTGTGGTCATGGTGTTGTCAAAGTATGTTGGGGCAAATGGATTTATGATCTGGAGCATAGATTTGTCCATTCTAAAGCAGGAGGCAGTGGTCTGGGGACAGTATGAAGGGGTTTTCAGTGTTTGACTTGTTGGCAGAGTTGTTGCAGGGGTTGTGCTAGGCAAAGAAGGAGTCCAAGGGGGAGTTTCTGATTCCTTCTTTGTTTAAAATCAGCATGGCATGTAGATGTTTGGGGGGGATTACCACTTGATGGTTAAATGTATTTCATTCACCCTCAAATGACTTTTTTGGATACACGTCAGACCTCCAGGTGAGTGCATCAGGTTTTGTGCCAAGTTGTCCAGGGCAATAATGGATGGTAAAGTTATACTCCAAGAGAGTTTTGGACCATTGAGCTTGGCAGCAGCTGGAGCTGCTTGGTAGTTGTGAAGTATTGCAGATTATTATGGTCAGAGTAGACTTGAATTTAGTGCAGGGATCCCTCAAGGTAGGCCCATCACTGATAAAAGGCTTTGATGATCACAAGAAGTTCTTTGTCATAGATGTTATAGTTGAGCTCCATGAGAATCATCAAATGGGTATAAAAGGCAACAGAACAGAGGTCTTTTCTTCTGGAGTTAGACTGGGAGAGTATTCCAGTGATAGCATAGTCAGAGGCATTGCACTCAAGTATGACTGGTAGGGAGGGGTCAAAGTGGTGGAAGACTAGAGTGGAGGTGAAGGCCTTCTTAAGGAGAAACATGCTTTGGCACTTGCTGTCCCAATCCCAAGGAGTGTCCTTCCATATGAGTTGGTTGAGGGGTTTGGTGATTCTGGAGTAGTTGTCAATGAATTGGCAATAGAAGTTAGCAAACCCCAGTAATGACTGTACCTCCTTGATGTTCTGTGGTGGAGGCCAGTTGAGTATGGCTTTGACCTTAGTGGGATCCATTCATACACCATTGAGAGTGATAATGACTCCAAGGTATTCAATCTTCTTTGTGTGGAAGGAGCATTTCTCAGGTTTGGCATGGAGGTGGTACTTCCAGAGTTGTTTTAAGACACAGCAAACATGCTTCAGGTGCTCCTCCAGTGAGTTTGAGTAGATCAGGATGTTGTCCAGATACACAATGATGAAGACATCATTCATGTTGTGGAAGATGTCATTTATGAAATACTGGAAGGTAGCAGGGGAGTTAGTCATTCCAAAGGGCATTACTAGATACTCAAAGAGGCCATAGCAGATGTGGAATGTAGTCTTCCATTCATGTCCTGGAGCAATCTGGACATTGTTATAGCTAGACTGGAGGTCTATCTTGGTATAAACCTTGGCACTGCAGAGGCAGTCAACAAGGTCTCTGATCAGGGGGAGAGGGTATCAGTTCTTCTTTGTGACTTTATTTAGTTCCCAGTAATCCACACAGAGGTGGAGGGAACCATCCTTCTTCTTGGTGAAAAGGACAGGGGCTCCAGCAGCAGAGATCAAGGGTTGGATGAAACCCTTTCCAAGCATATCATCAAGGTAGTCCTTGAGAGCCTGGAGTTTGACCTCCAACATGTTGTAGATCTTGCCAAAAGGAGGGGAGGTACCATCTTCAAGATCAATCATGTGGTCATAGGATCAATGTGGGGGAAGTTCCTTTGCACTTCCTTCAGAGAATACATCAGCAAATTCATGGTACTCTGAGGGAACTACTTTGCATAATATCTGTTCCTCTGTTTTTGGAGTCTTGGGTGATGTGGTGCTGGCACAAAGATGTTCTTCTGGGAGTGTTGGGGTGACCTGGAGTTGAAAAGTGGATGTACCATCCTGCAGGATTTGTGTGAAGAGGATGGTGCTGATGATTTTAATATTGAGGGTTTCTGGGTTGATGGTGCCTGGTGTCAGGAGTGCAGTGGTGGGGGCTGAGTTTATTGAGGTCCAAGTGGAGTAATTTGGGCCAGGAGTTTGAGGTGGAGGCATCTCTTCCTCCTCTTTGGGGTCATCCTTAAGCAATATGGGGGTTCCAGTGGCTCTGGTATTGCTGGAGGCCAAATCAGAGTCACTGGGGTTGTGGGGGAAGTAAGGGCAGAGGGTGATAGTGGCTGCTAGGCAAGCTTTGAAGCCAGGGAACTGCATGATGAGGTCCTGCCAGTTGATGTCAGGATTGACATTGCACAGCCAAGGAAGTCCAAGCACAATTGGGGTTGCTACTGGGAGTTGGGTGATGAGAAGGTGGGTTGGGAATTGCAGGCTGTTGTCAAGTGTGAGGGAGCCAGGGTGGAACTTGGTGATCCTGGCAGTGGTGGATCTTCTGTCAAATAGCTGTAACTCCAAAGGCATGTTGAGGGATTTTTGGAGGAGGTCAAGCTGATTGCTGATGAAGGTTTCAGAGGCTCCACTGTCAATGAGGGCATGGAGGATGGCAGGGGAGTTTCTAAGGTGGATATTAATGATGAATGATCATGCAGATTGGGAGCAGAGCTGCAGGGGGGTTTGGGGAATGTTGGAAGTGACTCCTGAAACATCATGAGTGGTGGAGATGTTGAAGGAGATGGGCCCCAGGTCAGGTGAGTTGTCCCTGTTGAAGCAGAGGGCAAGACTTGACCAGTCAATATGAGGGTTGGTCAATTGGAGCTAGGAAAACTCAAGGATAAGGGAGGTGGAGGCATGCAACTTTGTAACTAGTAGCTGAAGGTCCTGCTGTTGCCTGTTGGTGAAAGTGATCCTCATTTCTACATAGTGGGTAATGTTGCCTATGGAGGTTGGATTGCCATTGAAGAGTTTTAGGGGGACTGGATGGGGGAGGCATTGGGGGGGTTGCAGAGCAAGGGCCACCAGGAATTTGTCAATGAAGTTGTCTGTTGCATCATTGTTGATCAGAATAGGCACAGGGTCAGAGGTGAAGGGGAGGGTGATACAGAGAAGGAGGTTGTGGGCAGAATGCAAGGGGAGATGAGTTGGGAGGGTGTCTGGGGCAATTACTGTTGTGCAGAGGAAAGTAGCCAGGGTGGAAAAGATATCAGAGTCTGATCCACAATTTAGTGCATCTTTGGGACCTAAATCACAGGGTTGTTTTCCATGAACTGATAGTCACAGTTCTCTCCATCAATGGTCCAGATGGCATGTTCCATCACCTGGCATTTAGGGCAATTGTTGATGAAATGACCCTGCTCACCACACAGAATACATGCTCCTTCCTTTTATTGATGTGCCTGGGTCTCCATTAGTACATTGATCTAGGGCCGGTCCTTATTCTGGTTGGTGCACAGAGCTTCCTGATCATTTGTAGAGTCCAGGGGATTGTCCAAGTCCAGGAATTTGTCAGGTTTGGAGTCCAGAGGGCCTGGAGCATTGCAAAGATCAGCAGCATTAAGTTGGGCAGGGGGTTGAGATCCAGAATTCTGAGGGGCATTAACTGGACCTTATCTGGGGGAAAACTGGGGTATGGAGTTAGCAGGCATAGTGGGAGCAGTGGTTTGGGGGTTGTTGGTTGCTCTGGATTGCCAACCCAGGTTGCTGAATAGGTTTCAGTTGTTCCATGGGCCTTAGTTCTTGCTCCAGTCTTCCTAATAGTGTTGATCAATCTGGATGATGAACACCTTGTATCTGTTGTACATGGTTTGTTTAGGCCCAAGGTGGAGGACATCCTTAATCCATTGTGGGAGGGCATGGCAAAGAGCAAACCAGAGAGCATTGTAGTTCCAGCCAGTCTTGTAGGCCTCCTGTTCAAACTGGATGATGAAGGTCATGAATTGTTCATTGTCATGCATCTGAAGGTTGTAGAGGTTTTCTTTCACTTCTGCTACAGTGTCAAATACTCCAAATTTACTGGAGAATTTCTGTGTGAAGGCAGGCTAATTTGAGAGTACTGAGTTGTTGGGGTTGAACTGGAGCAATGCCATGTAGTGGTCAAGTGGTCAAAGGCAATGCCCTGTAAGTAGGAGGCAGCAAAGGCTACCCACAAGCTCTCAAGCTAGAAAGTGATGGGCTTAGCTTGGAACATTGTGAGACATTGTATCAGGAATGTCTGCCATTTCCAAGGGTCTTGGCTGTTAAAGGGTTCTAGTTTCTGGATATTGAGCTTCCCTTCCCAGGTCAGTGCATCACATGTGTTATCCTAAGCATTTTGGGTTTAGGGCAGGGGTCCAGCATTATAATAGTAATATTAGTTGTTTCTGCCTCCATGCTGAGGGGGAAAGTTATCCATGGCTAGGCCCCATCCACCAGAAAGTCTGCCATTGGGAGGTCTACCACTGGGGTTTGGGCCAACATTACCCAGGAGGGGGGGGTTCAGGGCTTAGCAAGGGGGCGGGAGCTCTCTGAAGGTTGATGGGCCAAGATTGTTGGTGTCGACATGGCAGTTAGGCAAAGGAATAGGTGGGGATCAGGGTGGCATAGGGGGAGGGATTGCCCTGGAGGCTCTGGGGCTAAAGGGCTGCCAGAGAGGAGGTGGGGCATATTCCTGGGAGGGGTGGAGGTTGACATGGGGGAGATGGCTCCTGGAGAGCTCGGGAGCTCCTTTTCAAGGGGCAGGTTCCCTGCCAAGGTTCTCCAGTTCATCAATATAGGAGAGGGTATGGGTAGAAGTAAGATTGTTATTGAAAGGTGGGGGGTAGGAAGGTTTCTGAATGGGGCATTTGGATTTGATGGGCTGGTCCCAGATGTGGAAGGCACTGGGGACAGAGTTAGCCTAGGGGCAAGTGGAGAGGGCCAGAGTGTGGGCAGTGGGCTAGTCAAATAATCCCCTGGCAGGATTGAAAGACCTCAGAATGTTGGATGCAGCATTGAGTTCTTCCTGTTGTTGAGCAATGAAGGTCAGGGCCTTGGCTGGGGCCCTGGTGGGTTCCTCCTGTTGCATATGGAAGGAGCAGGTGGGGTCCAGGGAGTCTTCAAAGTGACAGGGGTTTGGACTGGTGTGGATTTCATTGACTAGTGTGTAGAGTTCTTCCCAGAGGCTGGCATTAATTCTGAGGGTGCTCTGGACATTTTTAAGAAGGGTGCCTTATTCATAGTGCTCATAAAAGTCTAGAAGGCGATCTGCCCAGGTCTCTGGTGTTCCCATAATATTTTGGTGTTTTAGACTGACAAGAAGGGCCCTTGCCCTCTTGGCAAATTCTGCAAGAGATAGGTGAAATGAGCAAAGGACCTCATTGCATTGTTGGACATAGGCTTTGACTCTTTGCTGCCTAGGGGAGGGTGGGGCTTAAACAGGAGGGGCAGTGGAGGGTCAGGGCCATGGGAGAAAATATCTGTCAAGTTGTTCTGGGGGGACTGGGGCCACAGCAGGAGTAGGATAGGCATAGTAGGCTCTAGGGGGGAAAGCCAAGGAGGCTGGAGCTGTGGGTGCCCAAGGAGCCAGTGGGGTTTCAGGCTATAGCCAGGAGTAGGTCCCTTTGATGGGGTACAGCAAGGAGCAGCACCAGTCTGGAGGTGGGCCCTAGCTAATGGATGGGCCATAGGGGGCATGGTTTAGTTTTGGAGCCCAGTACCACAGAGTAGCTGTGACATAGTGGTCAGGCATTGGATACAATGGGGGATAATAGGGGTTAGGAACTGGCCTATCATAATAGTCAGTTAGGTAACTGGTAGGTGGGTATGCAGGATTATAGTTAGACATTGGGAATGGGATAAGGGAAGAGTCTTGATATTATATCAGGTTCCACTGACCCAGGGGCTCAGCTACACTGGGTGAATCCCTTACTAAGTAAACATGATCTCTAAACCTACAATCTCTAACTCTGGTGAGCTCTGGAGAAGTGAAATGGGATAGGGAAAGGAAACAGCAGAGGTCCAGGGAGGTTCAGGGTGTTTCTGGGGATCCTATGAGGAGTGAAGTAGTTGGGCAAGGGGAGACACACACAGTACAGAGCTCCAGAGTATTAATGACAAACTTTAGCAAGTCCATATTATAAGTACAGGAGGTTCTGGAAGTCGAGATGAGGCAAGAGATGGGAATGAGACAAGACAAGACTTTAGGAGACAGATGAGAGACAAAAAAGGAAACTGATAAGATTGAGACTGATAAGATGGAAACAGATGCAATCAAGAAAGAGATCAGATTTAATGAGACAATATGAAACAAGGAGATGGATATATAAGAGACATAACAAATACAAGAATGTAGGTAATATCAAGACTACCTAGCTACTTACTACACCATGGCTTAAATACTTGTGGGGGGAACTCTTCTGGGATTGTGGGTCTAAGGTCAGGTCATGTAGGCAGGTCTTGGGTGCAGTTGTTTGGAGTATCCTAAGACTGGCTAGTTAGTGGTGGTTTTTATATTGATATATAATGATGATGCATGCTGGGGCAGGTGGACTTATCCAGAGTTTGAGGGGATCTCAGGAACTGCTGGAAAAGCATTGGGGTTTTCCAGAGAAGCCTCAGAAGTTGCTAGAGTGGGCACCGGGGGGGGGGGAGGGGGTGGTGAGTGTTGGGGGTGAGGAGGAGTATAT
>JAGGAV010000206.1:0-24832 GCA_017657295.1 Termitomyces sp. DKA64 | reverse complement strand
TGGCTAAGTCACACAACTGGCAGAGGGAGATCCAAAGTCTATTCAGTACTGTACAAGGGTTTATGGACATAACTACTCACCTGGCAGAGGGAGATCCAGAGAGAACAAGTCTAAGGAGCTCCCTGGCCAGGTGTGATGCTTCAGAAAAACTTCTAACCCTAACCCAAAGGTGCAAACTCCAGAAATTGCCATAACTCTGGAAATTGTACTGAAAATGGAAATCCATTGTAAATGGCCTCAATCTCTAGACTCACAGCACATGACCATGTGAAAATATAACTTAAGGATAGCCCTTGGTCAAAAGTATTTGTCACCAGAAGATGGGAGGACAACAATGAACAGCAGGCTTAGAACAAAGGAAACAAACCAGAGGGTCTGGTATGAACAGTCCCCTAACAGATCCTGGTGGATGCAGATCTTCTGTTGAACAGTTGTAGTTCAAGAGGCATGTCAAGGGGTTTGTGGGGGAGGTCAAGCTGGTCACTAACAAAGGTTCTGGAGGCTTCACTATTGATGAGGGTGGGGATGGCAGGGGAGTTGCTGAGGTGGGCATTGATGATGAATGACCATGCAGATTATGAGTGGAGCTGTGGAGGAGGTTTGGGAAATGTTGGGAGTGACTTCTGAGACATTGAGGTGGGGAGGGATGTTGAAGGGGATGGGTCCCAGGTTGGGCAAGTTATCCCAATCAAGGCAGAGGGTGAGACTTGGCTAGTCAATGCAAGGGTTAGTTGTTCAGAGCCAGGAGAACCCAAGGATGAGGGGGGCAGAGACATGCAACTTCATAATCAGTAGTCCAAGGTCTTGCTGTTGTCTGTTGGCAAAGGTGATCCTTGTTTCCAGACAGTGAGTAATATTGCTGGCAGAGGTCAGGTTGCCATCACATAGTTTTGATAGGATTGGAAGGGGGAGTTGCCAGGGAGGTTGTGGAGCAAGTGCTGCTAGAGATTTGCCAATGAAGTTGTCAGTCATGCTGCTGTCAATCAGAGTGGATATGGAGTCAGGGAAGAAGGGGAGGGTGGTGTGGAGGAGAAGGTTGTGAGGTGTGAGGGGAGGTGTGCTGAGAAGGTGTCTAGAGCAATTGCCATTGTGTGGAGGAAGGTAGCCAGGGTGGAGAAGACATTGGGGTCTGATCCACAATTTAGTGCATTTTCATGACCTAAACCACCAGGTCATTTACCATAAATTGATAGTTGCAGTCTTCCCTGTCAATGGTCCAGATGGCACATCCCATAACCTGGCATTTAGGGCAATTGTTGATGAAATGGCCCTGCTCATTGCACAGAATACAAGCCCCTTCCTTCCATTGTTGTGCCTGGGTCTCTGCCAGAACATCAATCCAGGGCCAATCCTTGATCCAATTGGCACATAAGGCCTCCTGATTGTCTGCAAGGTCCATGGAGTTGTCCAGGTCTGGAGAATTGTTAGGTCTGGGGTCCAGAGGATCTGGGCATCACAGAGGTTGGCAGCATTGAGTTGAGTGGTAGAGTGAGGTCCAGGGGGTTGAGTCATCTGGGGAAAAAGCTGGTTGCAGGTTTAGCAGGCATTGCAGGGGCAATGGTGCAGTTGTTGCTGGTTGCTTCAGGTTGCCAGCTAGAGTTGCCAGAGGAATTCCAGTTATTCTGCAGGCCTTAGTTTTTGCTCTGGTCTTCCCAATAGCACTGATTGATCTGGGTGACAAGTGCCTTGTATCCATTGTAGGTGGGTTGCTTGGGTGCAAGGCAGAGGATATCCTTGATCCATTGCAGGAGGGCACATCAAAGGGCAAAGTGGAAAGTATTGTAGTCCCAACCAGTTTTGTAGGCCTCCCATTTAAATCGAAGAATGAAGGTCATGAATTGTTTGTTGTCATGCATCCAGAGGTTGTAAAGATTTTCTTCTGCCTCTGCTACAGTGTCAAATACTCCAAATTTACTGGAGAATTCCTGAGTGATGGCAGGCCAATTGGAAAGTACTGCATTGTTGGGGTCAAACTGGAGCAGCACTGTATAGTGATCAAAGATGATGCCCTGCAAGTAGGAGGCAGCAAAGGCCACTTGTGAGCTTTCAAGCTGAAAAGTGATGGGCTTAGCTTGAAACATCATAAGACACTGTGTCAAGAAGGTCCACCATTTCTGAGAGTCTTGGCCATTGAAAGGTTCCAGTTTCTGAATGTCTAACTTTCCTTTCCTAGCCAGTGCATTACAAGTATTATCCTGTGCATTTTGGGTTCAAGGCAGGGGTCTGACATTGTAGTAGTAGTAATAGTTATATTCCTGCCTCTGTGCTGGGGGAAAAAGTTGTCCATGGCCAGGCCCCATCCACCAGGAGGTCTGCTCTTGGGAGGCCTGCCACTGGGGTTTGGGCTTGCATTGCCCAGGGGAGGTCCTGGGGCCCAGCAAGGAGGAGGGGGTCAGTGGCCCAAAGTTGTGGGCATTGGCAGATCAGTTAGGTAGAGGAATAGGCAGGGGTTGGGGTGGTGCAGGGGGAAGAGTTGTTCAGGGACTCTGGGGCTGAGAGGCTGTTGGAGGAGGGGCAGGAGGTTGTTGTGAAGGGGCAGGGCATATTCCCAGGAGGGGCAGAGGTTAACATGGGGGGGTTGGTCCCTGGGGAGCTCAGGGGCTCCTTTTCAAGGGGCAGGTTCCCCACCAGGGATCTCTGGCTTGTTGATGTAGGAGAGGGTGTGGGTGAAAGTGAGGTTGTTGTTGGGGGGAAGGGGTTGGGGGGGCTTCTAAGTGGGGCACTCAGGCTCAGCAGGCTGGTCCCATGTGCAGAAGGTGCTGGGGACAGAGTTGGCCTGGAGGTGAGTGGAGAGAGCCATGGTGTGAGCAGTGGGCTGGTCAAAGAGTCCTCCAGTGGGGTTGAGAGACTTCAAGATGTTGGATGCAGCATTGAGCTCCTCCTGCTGGCAGGGAATGGGGGCCAGGGCTCTGGCTTGGGCCCTGATGAATTCTTCTCATTGGACATGGAAGAAGTGAGCAGGGTCCAAGGGGCCTTCAAAATGGTGGGGGTTTGGGCTGGTGTGGATCTTATCAACCAGGGTGCAGAGTTCTTCCCATAAGCCAGCATTAATCCTGAGGGTACTCCTGACATTCTTGAAGAGGATGCCCTGCTGGTAGTGCTTGTAGAAGTCCAGAAGGTGATCCACCCATGTCTCCAGTGTCTCAAAGATGTTTTGGTGTCCAAGGCTGACAAGGAGGGCTCTTGCTCATTTAGCAAATTTGGCAGGAGCTAGGTGGAGAGAGCAAAGGACCTCATCATGCTGTTGGATGTAGGCTTTGACCCATTGCTATCTAGGAGAGGGTGGGGCTTGGATGGGGGGGCAACAGAGGGTTGAGGCCATGAGGGGAAATAGCCATCAAGTTGTTCCAGGGGGACTGGGGCCACAGCTGGAACAGGATAGGCATAGTAAGGTCTAGGAGGAAAGGCCAAGGGTGCTGGGGCTGTTGGTGCCCAAGGGGCCAGAGGGGTGTCAGGCTGTATGCAGGGGTGGGTCTCTTCAACAGAATACAATGAGGGGTGGTGCCAGTCTGAGGGTGGTCCCTGACCAATGGATGGGCCATAGGGAGTTGGGTTTGGGTCTGAGGCCCAGTACTGCAGAGTGGGTGTGACATAGCAGTTGGGCATTGGATAAAATGGAGGATAGTAGGGATTGGGTACCAGCCTATTGTAGTAGTCAGTTAGATAGCTGGCAGGCAGGTATGTGGGATTGTAGTTAGACATCAGGAATGGAGTAAGGGGAGAGTCTTGATATTATGTCAGGTTCCACTGACTACAGGAGCTCAGCTGCACTGGGCAAGTCCCTTACTAGGTGGACATGATGTCTACACTTACAATCCCATGCTCCAGTGAGCTTCAGAAGAGTGGAACTAAGTGGGCAAAGGGAGAAAAGGTGGTCTGGGGAGGTCTGGAGTGCTCTGGTAGGCTAGATAAAAGAGCAGGAGTAATAGACAAATGGGGAGCAAGTATGATATGGAGCTCCAGAGTTGAATATCAAGAGCTGGGGGTTAACTCAGGTGAGTCTGAGTTAAGGGTGTGGAGAGGTTTTTGAAGGTTATAGAGTTGGATAGACTTTTAAGGGGAAATGGGAGTGGCATTGGGGGTAGTTGTGGGAGTCAAGGCAAGGTGAGAGACTGAGAGAAACAAGATAAAACAAGACTTAGAAAATAGATGAGAGACAGAGACAAGAAAGGAAACTGATAAGATGGGAACTGATAAGATTGAGGCAGATAAGATCAGGAAACAATAAGATTGAGACAAGATGGTATGGAACAATGAGACAGAGACACAAGAGATGTAGCAGACATGGTACCATAGTTAATAGCAAGACTACCATACCTAACACTACTCTATGGTTCAAGTACCTGTGGGGAAACTCATCTGGTACTGTGGGTCTAAGGCCAGACTGTGGTAGGGGTTGGAGGAAGAGGGGAATGTGCTCCAGGCTTGCTGGGCTTGGTCAGGCAAAGTCCAGAAGCAAGGCAGGAATCCAGGGATGGGTTGTGATACAGACTCATGGCACATGACCACATGAAAATATGACCAAAAGATAGCCCTTGGTCAAAAGTACTTGTCACCAGAAAATGGGAGGGTGAGGGTGACAGGCAGGCTCAGAATAAAGGAAACAAACCAGAGGGTCCAGTATGAACAGTCCCTGACACCTGCCCAAGTCAGACCCCATTCTTGTTTTCCTTGTTATGAGCCATCCTTGCATCCCCACCCTTCCATCTTTTGGTGACAGGTACTTTCAAGCCAGGGCTATCCAATGGTGCCACTTTGGAGTGGCTATGCCCCAGGAGGCTGGAGATCAAGGCCAATTAAGATGAACTTCCACTTTTGGCACTAGACTTCAGACTTAGTGTTAGGTAGTGTTTTTATTAGAAGCTCTCGAGTCAATTTTCCAAACATCAGAAATCCTCAGACATGTTCTCTTTGGATCTCCCTCTGCCAGGTGAGTAGTTAGACCTCTAGAACTTTTCACAGACATTGAATATACTTTGCATCTCCTTCTGCCAGTTATGTGACTTAGCCACAGCCTCCAGAGGTCACCCTTACAGTCACCCTCAAATATGACCACTTAGACAATCAAGTTTCTATTTTATCTCATGTTCAACTGGATAACAATGCTTTAATCTACAGACACTTCTGCTGATACCAATCCCACTCTTGCTTACCTCTATGCTACTGCTTGTGATCTTCCTGACTCTCAATTGCCTTCAGACTCTTACTTCACTTGTATTGACATTTCCACCCCTTTGATTCTTGGACATACTACACAATCTGCCACTTCTAACCCCAATACTACTCCCATTTATGGCCGTCACATGCTTCAAGGTATTCAAGATGGCCTGAAACTTTGGAGACTGAGACATGGGAGTAGAGCAACGAAAAAATGGCAAAAAATCTCACTTCCCACAATCTCACTTCCCACACATGACAATAATGCATAGATTGCTTTGAGGGTGAAACAGATGCTATGCATTATGTAAAAAGCGTACTGTACTATGATTGCAGTAAAAGCAACTATCATGTTCCCATACATATAAGTGTCTCAGGTATTCGGGGATCCTGTGGCCTGAATGGGGGATCCTGTGGCCTGAATGGGGGATCCTGGTGGTCTGAATGGGTGATCCTGTGGTCTGAATGGGTGATCCTGTGGTCTGAATGGGGGATCATCAATGCGAAAGATAATATGAAGGTCGTGGACGTAGGAAGGGAAAACAAAAAAAACTATGTATAAAGAAATGAGTTTAGAAGGTCTGCACAGGGGCGGGGGGAACAAGACAGTCAACAAAAAAAAACTGTTAGAAAGTCCATATACTATACTAGAACGGGATATCAAGGTTGCAAAGAGTCGTGGGCGTAATATGTTTTTTTGGAGAATGTCTCATGTCTGTCCTATCCGATCAATGCATAGTTATTCATCTATTACCTTAGTAACCACCGCCAGGCTGCGGCGGCGCTGCCCCCGGCGGAAGACCAAGCGCCTGAGAATTCCTCGAATACCGGTTTTGAGGCGGTGCCTGCGAGTTGGGTCTCTGCCTTGGCTGCCGCGAAACCCTGCGTACGCCCTCGGGCCCAGGGACCGGCCCAGAGTCCGTCAGACGCACACCGCGGTTACCATACATCGATGCACGATTATGAAGGTTTACTCCATAATTCGAGCTCATGGCATCATCGCTGGCATAGTCAGGGCTCCACGGCTGCTGAGAATAGTCATCGTACGTCATGGCCGTGGGTGACGAGACAACGGAGCGGAAGGGATTCTGTGCGTCCGGCTGCGGGGTATGGTTCGAGTGTACCGGCGAAACCAAGCGCTGCGTCGAAGTGCTTGGGACGGACTCGACCGAGTCATGACCAACCGAGTACGAATGGTGAGGACTTGGGATTCGGCGATTGTGTGCAGCTGAGGAGCCCGAGTCGGAAACGTCTTCGCTGTTGCTGTTTCGAGACATGCCGACTGATGAAGTTGAAGACATCAACGGTCGGTTCACAGAGAGGGGAGCAGGGAGCATGAGGAGAGTGTTCGAGTCATGCCGTGAGCGCGGGTTGAGATATTGGCTCGTGTCCACGGTACTGGTATCATTGTACACACCCGAATTCTGCGGATGAGTGACATCTGACGTTGATGCAATCGAGTAGCGATTACTATCAGCCCTACGAAACGATTAGCGACCGAGCAGAAAGAATCTGAAAAACACAGAACATACTTCTTCTCATAGAACGCCGAATCTCTCGACTGCGTTCCACTCTTCCACCTCCGTCCCCTCTCAAACTCGGCCCACCTCTTCATCACAATATGCGTCGAATCGAACTCTCCTTCCTTATCTCCTGTGTCAGCCTTATCCGCACCTTCAACCTTCCTCGTCTGGCCCCACGAGAAATCATCAAAGTGCCAGAACGCATATGCAGGAAGGATACCGTTCCAAATCGGGAGAGAAAAGAGGTACACAATCATCCATCCGACGTACGCAATCTTGCGCGAGGTAACGACGATAAGTACACCGGGAAGTCCGAGCACGATAGCGAGAAGAATGAGTGGGATGGTAGTGTTTGGACCGCCGGGTATGATAGAGGAAATGATGAGGTAGAGAGTGAATGCAATAGCAGCGGGAAGGACAAGTGTACCCGCAAGCTCCATACCGACAACAAATTGCATCGAGAAACAGAATGTACCGCAGAGATCGCGAACGAGGACGAGTTCAGCAAGGTTATGAATGGTTGAATTGATCCAGCGCCGGCGCTGCGAGAGCAAAACGCGGAAGGTATCCGGGACGACAGTCTTACAGACAGCTTGTGGGCAGAACATATTCTTGCGTTTGGGGAAGGTTTTGAGTAAGAGTGTGGTGAGATATCGATCTTCACCGAGGAGAAGCAGGTTTTTCTTGTGCAAAGTGTCGACGACATTCTCGGAATAGTGTTCGACGATGTCCGGGTTGGCGAGGATGGGCACCCAGTATCCAGAATCGCCCTTAGGGGCTTTGACGCGATACATGCTGAAGCAACCCGGCAAACAAGTGACACCACCGAACATAGACTCGAAAGCCTTGGTCATATGGTGCGAAATGTAGTACTCGAAGACTAGTCGCCTGATCAGAGATGAAATGAAGTAAAATCAGAGTCAACGCACCCTGCATCATCGTAACAAATGTCTCCGCCTTGTTCGCAATCTTCGTCTCCCCACAAAGTCCCATAATCTCCTCATCATGTACCATACAACTGACCATCCTCGTCATCGAATCCGGAAACACCTTCGTATCTGCATCAACACACAAAATTAACTCATACCGATCCGGGCTGACACCCGTAACCCTCCATATCGAGTTGAAAAACTCATACTCGAACGTCGTCATCCTCTCATCAAACATCACCTTCTGCAAAAACGACATGAGAACAATCTGACTGTCGCGCTTGCCACGATTGCCAGGCTTGGCTTCGTTCGCCTCAAGGGGATTGCCGACCTTGGCCACGAGCACCATCGGGACGCGTTGTTGTTTTGAGCGTTCAACCGTCGCATCGTCGTACTCATAGAAGCCCGCATACACCTTCGCCATGTTGTGCCTCTTATGCCCATCCGCAATCGCTACGTATGAATGCGGTTCAACCTCATGCGGCGGAATAACGAACTCCTTCATCATCCCCAAGCATATCTCTGGCGTCGTGAGATCATTACCCTCACCTTTCACCATTCCATCCGCAATGACGAGAATAAGCTTATGACTGTTAGGATAATCCGTCGTCGCAAGCGAATCAAGTGTAGTACGGAGACCTTCGACTGACTCGGAGTAGGCAGTCACGAGGCACATAGTATGCGCAAGCGGGAAATTGAATGGCTCGTAATCCAGCGGTGGCTGCGGAACAACATTGTGAAGCGGCCACGGGCAAGGTGATTCAGCAAGAGACATCGTGCTCCGTGACTGGCGATACGCCGGTGAATCCGGTGGCGTCCCCCTCCCAAGCTTCCCACTGCTCGAATACATCGTCGATCGCTTCCAATTAGCCGTCGACGAGGAATCCAGCATACCATACTGAGTCGTCGGACGCTGGCCCGACTTCAGAAGGATATTATCTGACGGCGTGAAGCGCGAGTGGCTGGGAAGGAACGTCTTCCTTTTCTCCCTATGTCCAATACCATTCTTGTTAACATTCGGGCGATACTCGCTCGGTGCAGGTCGATAAATATCGTTAGACCAGTTCTCGATCTCTGCAGAACGTTGCATGCGTTGTTCGTATGTTTCCTGCGGGAAGTTTCCGATCCTCCAGGAAAAGAACCAGGCGAACATGACGGCCATGACGAAACGAATGGCGACGACTCCGATGATGAAAATGAGGGAGAGATAGAGGACTACAGAAGAGGCGACACAGCCGATACTGTTTGTGTCAATAAAACCAACAGTAACGAGGTCTTGTAGACAGTGTCCGATGTTTTGTTGTCCTGTACGCATGAAGAGCATGGTGAGGTCCTTGCCGTTGTAAGTGCCATTTGGAGACTTCATGTCGTCAAAAAGCCCTGGATAATTGACCTGGGCTCTACTAAGCCAATTCAACTTGTTGAGATCGAGGACAGAGCTAGTCCACGATCATAAGCAGCTGGAAAAAATATATAGAGAAGTGGACGCACGATTCGTAGACGGCCAAATTCCGGTTGGGGTTATGAACATCATCCCAAGTAAAATACACTTGACCCATGGGTTTCATCGCATTGAGGTCATTTCTGGCTGTTGACGTTATGTGACAACTGAAGCTGGTCTCGTATCCCGTGATATTGGCTCCCTGGTTCCCAAGCTGACTGTAGATATTACAGGGAAAGTACCAGTCCAATACACTCCCAGGTCCAGTGATACTAGAGCTCGATGATTTAGTGACCAAACCAAGACATTTGTCGTTGACCTTTTGGAATAAAAAGGAGGCGTCATTACCGGCGGCATTCCAACCACCGTCGAGGACAGGATTCGTACTACCATTGAAAGTCGAGCCAGCGGGGGGATGCTTGAACTTTGAGAAGTCGTAGTCGTAGCCGTTAATGACGAGAGAACTGTTTCCGATGAAACCGTCACCGATCGCACCTCCGTGGAACCGGTTAGGGGGTGTACCGCAAACACTCTCCGTAAAACCAAATGTAAGGAACCCTACTCCAGCCATGAGAAGAAGAATAATACTGATGAGACCCATCTTCTCTCGCCATGCTCGCTGTTGCTCGGGCGATCGTATACCTGATAGTTAGGCAAAATCGTCAAAATTGAATCCAAACAATTTCGGCGGAACATACCGCAGGCTCGCATGAGTGCTGGTGGGACAAGGAACGTGACGACAAGACAGTAAGTCATCCAGGGCCCACCTGGTCCTGGGCCCCTCCAACAGCCTCTCTTCGTCGGGACATCGGGCGTATTGCTGGGGATGGGAGTGAGACCTGATGCTCGTTTCCTACGGAGTGTTGCATGCTTGAAGAGCGCCAGACCAGACTCGTGTTGATCTTCCTCACGGCCGAGAAGTGAGCGGCCTCTTCGTAGGTTTTCTCGCGGATAATTGCCAGTTGCTATGTAGAAAGTGAAATAAAAATATTGAGCGAGGTATTGCGACACGTACTGGACGGCATTACACCGATTCCCTGGCGCCCGTCCTCCATTTGTGCGACATGCGTTCGGTAGTGCCATTGTCGATGGCCTGGCTCGATTTTTTCACGGTCTGGCCGGACAAGGCTCTTCTTTCGAGCGACTCTCGAAGGATCGAAGTAATCTGCTGCGCTCTCGGCGTCAACATTAGGTGAGAGATGGGACTGGTATGCAGATGGCATGGTCCTTTGGCGTTGTTGATGCAGTTGTCCCTGACGATCACCACGCTCTTGAGGTTGAAAGGAGACATTGCTTCTAGGGCTGTCGTTGGGAGAAAACGTTGAATCTCTCGGTGGACCCGCTGTCTGCGACCGCTGGGACTGCTGTGTGGCTGGCCTGGCTGCTCTGGGGGGCCGTTGGTCGCCACGGTATGCCATAATGGCTCAGGACTGGGAGTCGACCGAAAAAGGAGGGAAGTGGGGAAGGGAGAGAGCGTGCAAGCTGACGACGGTTGTCTCGCTTACTGTGTCAGACAAACTCAGGACCGACAAAACGAGGTCCATGCCGTTTAGTCCCCGGACCTTTCCGTTTTCGGCAACTCTACTCCGTGTCCTGCGCAACTGGTGGACTACATGTTACTTGGTGTGAAACACAACGACAGCAGCACACGAATAGCAAATGACTACTAACCACGTCCAACATCTCTGCGCTGGCCTGCTTTGTTGGCGGCCATTGCATATCGGCACAGATATCATATGACATCCGACTCCATCTTGTCCACATGTAACCTGGATGCATGCCCCTCGTCGTCAATAATCCAATCCATCTAGCCACCTCTGTACATGTGTTATATACCTCGGCCTTCGAGGTTGACAGCATGCTGTACTGCGTTTTAGACGCTCCCTCGATTGAAATACCTCGTGCATAACTGCCTTCCTGTTGGACACTCAATCGCCGTCATACGTGGAACCAGATCAATGTTTGACTTCCCACAAGATGTCCTCACTCGATCATAACTGAACATCTAATAATTATTGGATCATTCACGAATTGACTGATATGATACAAACAAACAGCGAGAATGCACCGAATTAGCTACGTGGTCTTGAACATCCTGTATGTTTGGGGAGCCGTGGAGCCCAGTTACATCTTTTACCATGTATTAGCCGTGCTCAACACCTCGTGTCGCCTCCTTCTCGGACTCGACCCGCAGCATGGATAGAGTCTGGATTACACCGGGTTAACTTCTCGCGATACTTATCATCAGGCAGCGAGATTACACAGCAAAACCTAAGTTTGATGTATGCTTCGGCTGGACAAGTGAAGACATTCTAGTAGCTTATTCTGGTCCGAGAGGTACTAGATCGAAAGCGCTGATTGAATCGCTCGATAATGATCAATCCTGCTGATGGGAGTGCATAAGTTCGGACCAGCGAGGGGCGTGTTGCAGAGGAGCTCCCGGTGGGTGCTTGGTTTGTTGCCAGACTTCCTCACTTCCTCATTATGAAGAAGACCCCTTCCGTAAGTATGTGTGTCCTGTAGGCCACGGTATGGCTAATGTAGGTATGTTTGTTAGGTACCGCATCAGAATACACGCCCCCGATCTCAGTAAGTAGATATCTGCTCTATTTCTAGAAAGCGACAGCATCGATTTACTTGATTCTCACCCCTTTGTTGCCGGAGTTTCGAACTTTTCCGTAATAAAGAAGATCCCTGTGTCTGTAGGCGCAGGTAAATATACTTCTTAGATGCATCCATTCTATGCTGGTCACCACTGCGCCAGAGTAAATTACTCTCCCAATTCCATGCCGCTCTTCAAACTGACGGACAGTAAACAGATGTCAGCCTGAGCAAATCCAGGAGGTTATGGACATTCGTCTGTGAAGGTGAAGGTGCAGAACATTTGTGAAGGTGCAGAAGTAATCAGAGAAAGTGCAGAAGTAAACAGACATTTGATAGCTGTTTGCACACATGTCATCGGATACCTTTATATAAGCAAGACTACCAGTTCTGTCCGTGAGCAATCCTGCAATGCATCCACGGTACCGGGATTGTTACTGGGAGGAGAAACTGGTGCTTGCCAATGTCGCCAATCGACGCACAGTACTGTCGCATACGAAGCCGACCACCGTCTTGTACTGTACCCCTGAGTCCACATGTAACAAGTGCAAATGATTTCTTTTGTGTAAGAGGAAATATATAGTACAAGTTCGGTAACGGCCCGGGACATCATAGATGCCTGATCACATCCAAAGTGAAGCCTCCTTCAAGACTCGGTCACAAAATCCAAGCGCTCGAAGTGGCACAAGGGAACGTTTCGTATCCAACTGCCCCGCATCTCCATTAGCCAAATACCGCATTGGAGGACCCTCAGCACCAAGTATCTATCGAAGTCTCTTTATATGCGGTTCAGGAATAGGAGTACCACTATAATTTCCGCGAAGCGATGCCATCCAGCGATAAGGGGCTCCAGGCATGCCATACACCTTGTTCATCTCGATACCCCATCCAGTTTCGCATAATTCCTCCTCGAGATCCAAAATAACATTGACGAAAAAAATTTCGAAGGTTTCATGTGGATCTGGGTCCTGAAATGCATTGAGTGCTTCCTTCGTGAGTGTTTCGCTGTCCAGATACGGTCGAAGTTTTTCATTCCAGTGTTTCTCCAATCAATTGGCAGGTATAGGGTATCCGTAGTACATGGTAGTGTGGCGAACGACCTGGATATTGATTGGGGGAAAAGTAGCCTGGAAGCTTATTCAATGGCACGAATCCGACGTGCAGTTTTGCTCGCTAGCAATAAGAGCAATATTCTCTTGTGTAGGAAGAAACTACATGTATTCAACAGACACCATATTCAAATTTTGGCGTGTGCATTCCGACTTGGTCCATAACTTGTCTTGGAGCCTCTCTTTAACATTCAGTTACGACATCCAAGCGCTCGAATCAATGACGCAGGATCAAACGGCATAAATGGTCCCTCAGCACCAAACGCCTCCCGGAGTTCTCTTCACATGAGGTTCAGTAATGCCAGTACCACTGTAATTCCCGCAAAGCGAGGCCGTGCAGCAAAAAGGGTGTCCGGGCATGCCGTACACCTGGCTCATCGGGATACTCCACCCAGTTTGTTTGCATAGCTCTTCCTCGAACTTCAAGAGAACCGCGACGAGAAAAGCATCGATAACTTTACGTGGATACGGGTCCTGAAAGGCCTCGAGTGCGTCCTCACAAAAGTTTCCGTGTCTAAATTCAGCCGAACTTCCTGTCCAGGACTTCTTCAATAGACTGGCAGGTACCAGGGTATCCATATTAGGTGGTAAATGGCCTAAAAAATTACCAGGGCAAAGGTACCTTGGAAGCTTTTTCATCGGCATGAATTCTGCCAAAACTTGTAGGTCCTGAATATAACAGACATGGTGAGAAACGACTGTGTATTAGAATTTACCATCACTCACCTTTTTGGCACCAACCGCAAAGGTCATCAAATAGCCCCGTTGAGTCCGGCCTCGGCCAAGAGTGCTTGAGATCGGGCCCGTCACTCAATTAGGTGGATTTGTCATGGCACTTGGACAGTGGAGGGGGAAAGGGCTATTGAGCGTCGTCGTTCGTCGTGAATTGCTTTGGGCGCTTTGCTTCGCTGAAATAGAGTTGCACGTGATTCACGATCCTTTTCAGGTAATTTAAACGACGCTGTGGCGTCGAAATATGGTGTTCACAGAGGTCACCTGGATGGCCAAGTCTGAAATTTGTAGCGCTTCAAACCCTCTTGGGCGATGTTGAGAATTGGGGAACTGATTAAACCTCGTGCACCCACATCCAATCGGTATGCAGACATACATAGGAAGTGATCGCCATTGTAACTGTCAGTCCAACAATACTATCTCTTTTTTGATAAAAATGCCAAGCTGTGATGGTAATTAGAAAAGAGGCTTATACGAGATGACTTTTGATTGTCAAGATGGCATCTTGGAAATAATGAATACTTCAGTTGCTAGCGCTCGCGTCCGGTTGTTTGGCTAAAATGAAAATGCACATCTATCATAATCGTTTTGGTTGCCCCTGTATCTGCATGGTATGCGCTTCAACACACACAGGGCGAAATTGTTAATGAGCTTCTTAAGGCGCGCACTGGCCTGGCTTGCAAAACAAATGTACCTGAATTAACCCTAAGTTGGTCCAGCCATGAAAACAACAATATTCTTGTATGCAAGAAGATACTACGACAATCGGCAGCAAAACAGGTGACAAACACCACATTAAAATAATTCTGATGTTGATCATTCCAAAGTCCCTTCTCGGGAAGCCTCCCTTTATGTAACATTCAGTCACGATATCCAAGTGCTCTAAGCAACGACTCGGCATCAAATGGCATAAATGGCTCTTTTGTGTCCCACTGTCCGGTATTTCCATCAGCCAAATACCACATTGGAGGACCTTCAACGCCAAGAGCCTCTCGAAGTCTCTTTATATGCGGTTCAGGAATAGGAGTACACCGTCTTGTACTGTACCCCTGAGTCCACATGTAACAAGTGCAAATGATTTCTTTTGTGTAAGAGGAAATATATAGTACAAGTTCGGTAACGGCCCGGGACATCATAGATGCCTGATCACATCCAAAGTGAAGCCTCCTTCAAGACTCGGTCACAAAATCCAAGCGCTCGAAGTGGCACAAGGGAACGTTTCGTATCCAACTGCCCCGCATCTCCATTAGCCAAATACCGCATTGGAGGACCCTCAGCACCAAGCATCTCTCGAAGTCTCTTTATATGCGGTTCAGGAATAGGAGTACCAATATAATTTCCGCGAAGCGATGCCATCCAGCGATAAGGGTCTCCAGGGATGCCATACGCCTTGTTCATTGTAATACCCCATCCGGTTTGTTCGCATAACTCTTCCTCGAGATCCAGAGGAACAGCGACCAGAAAAGCCTCGAAGGCTTTATGTGGATCCGGGTCATGAAAGTCCTCGAGCGCCTTCTTTGTAAAGGTTTTGGTGTCCAAATATGGTCGAACTTCCTCGTTCCAGTGTTTCTCCAATAGAGTGGCGCGCACAGGATATCCGTAGTACATGGTTGGGGGTGAACGGCCTGGAAATTGATTAGGGAAAAGGTAAGCCCGGAGGTTTATCTAAGGGCACAAATCCTTCCAAAACCTTTGAGTCTTAAATATCAAGGATAATGGTAAGAGATGTAAGAGCGTCAGAATCTACCCCCGTTTACTTTTTTGGCACCGACATGTCGAGGCTGCCTAATAGCCGCGTTGAGTCTGGGATCGGCCAAAATTGCTTGAAGGCGTGCCTCTCGATCTGGCAAGTTCGCCATTACTCTGGGCAACGGTTAGAAGGCGCTGTTGAGGATCGTTGCCTTTTACAGAGGTCTGGTTAACAGTGGATTATGTTCGCAAATTTGATCAAAATTACCGTTTTAGATTAAAATACAAATTCAGTGTCCGCTGTGGACATCCACCGGCAACCCCAGCTGCATGTGAATTACACATTGGTGGAACAAAGACTGATACATATGTTCCAACATGTGCCAATGCCTCTGTGACGTTGCTACAGGTTTCTGTCGATGGAGAAAGGGTTACATAAGACAATGTTGATGGCGTCGGCGTTGCAAACCTACTACATAGTCGTAGTAGTATGTAGTATAATTTCCCATCCTATTGAGCAGGCTCGAGCCCGGCCAAGTTTCTTGCCCTTCCACTTTCGGCACAATGCGGAAGATCGTTCATAGACGTCCCTCCCATCATGATATCGGGCGACGAAGGCAGCTCTAGGTGGCCACACTTGCTTGCGGGACATGCAACACGTACGATCGTCCATGTACCTGTCCAGAGTCACGAGCCATCACAATGTCATACCGCATGCTTCATAGAGAGACATCGACTCGCAAGACCATCGTCACATTGGAGGAACGTTTGAACACTGTATAATATATAAGATGTCCACTCAATCGACGGACCTCAAGCTGATCCAACTCACGAATTGCTCTCATGTTTTTTTGTGTCTGTCGCTATGTACCGTGCGGGATGTTTTCAGCGAAATATATGACCGGAAAGTTGACAACAAATAATTCCGCTTTTACGAGGTTTACAATATCATACTTAGGTTGTTCAGGCAAAGGAAAGGGCGAGAAGTCTCCGGATATTCGTGATGAAGTTGCCATAGCGCCACAATATGCATTTAAACGAGAGGCCTTGCTTAGTACGACCACCTGAAAACAAATATCAGTTCCTACTCAATTTATCTATAGAACCCATCGACCCATATCAACATCCAAAAAATTTGAGTGATCGGTCGGCTTTGAAAGGTTAAGTGAGAAACACAACCCGGAGCGACGTGGGTGAACTCAGGAAGTCGAGAACCACCCGGCCGACGCGAGCATGGAGATGCATCATTCTGATGAAGAGATCGGTGATACTATTCGCGACATCCAAGATAAAAACAAAATCGACGAGAAAGCCCTGCTGGACGCTGGCCTTTCGACGGAGTTCCGCATCCCCCGACTTTCTCGCTTCCCACATCATTTCCTTGCATGAACGTCGAACATTTCTGTTTGTCGAGATCAAAGCTGATGCTCTGCTGACAATCAAGTATGCTAAGGAGCTTTTTGACCAGACCAAACACCAGGCCTCCTTTGCATTCGAGATTTTTCCGGCGGAGCGTAACATCTTTTCACTGATGATAGTTGGACGCAAGCTCTATCTGAAAATGTTTGACAAGGACTCATGCAATCGTCGTCACTTGCTCACAACCGTTGACGAAGAACCCTACGGCCCATATACCAAGAAACGTGGAAAAAACGAGACCCGAAGGTCACTCCGAGCATGTGGCAGAACATCTTCAGAGAGACTGTGAAGAAATCCGGAAAAAAAAACGACAAATGTCAAAATCCACGGATTCCCAACAGAATTCAAGAAAGCGATGGATTTAGTAATGACATCGACCGGAGTAGGCAGAATTCAATGGGGCGATTGCTGAGAATAATTGATGACGTATCCAATTTCATTCTGGTTATACCAATGAACATGCTTAATTGTTTGATCTTATCACCCACTGATTCGCCCTAAGAGCTACGGCGTTGATTATTTCACCAACACGAACGTCCAGAGTAATTATCTAGTGCGTAGCCTGCAAAACCCATTCCCGCCGGCTGGGATAGGTCATTGAGACAGAGATTGGGACGAGAACACATGAGTCAAACAGCACGACGAATGACAAGCATACCTTGAGGTCGGCGAGATCAAAGCTCTTTATTGGAAAGTGTGTGAGTTGTGCGCTTTCATTGTACCTGTGGATTGTTCATCAAGACTTGGTGTCGTTCATTCTGCATCGATATTTGAGATGTAGAGGCCGCCTGGCAACACGAGGCTCTTGAAATGTATGTTTTGAAGCCCTTCCGATATTTCCAACCGGCGGTAATCGTGCCTCAAATGTGTAGCACTCACAGCCCAAATGCGCCAACGATGGACAAGCACTGTGCAGTTTATCCATTCTTCGAACATGAAAGTCGAGAAATGGGGTGCCAAGATGGTTGATAGAATGTATCAACCATCGTGGTCGTTTTGAAACTGTTGGTTTGAAGGAGAAGTACGTTATGATGTGTTTGGTCTAGCCACGAGTCTTTCACGCTCCTTCAAAACCGTCACCCCTTGAAATGGCCACACTCAACATATCCAATTCACCAATCACGCAAGTGTCGCAGCATGCAGTGCCTGCTCACACCAATCTACAACCGCAACTCTTAACCAGGCTATTCTTGGATCTGCGTGGCAGACGCTTCGAAGTCGACCGGGAAACGATTATGAACCTGCCCGAATCCGTTCTTCTATGTCTATTTCCGAATGGACTTGTTTTGAGCCGCCAGAGCGTCGCTTTGTCTGATGGCGGAGAAAATGATGAAGACGAGGAGGTGTATGGTGTTGACGTGAGTCTATTGCACGCTGAAGTGTAGAACATTTCACGAATGATAATCCTGTTCTAGTTCGACCCGGATTGCTTTCAATACGTCCTCAATTTCTTCAGAGATGCTTCAGAGGCTTTCTATGGCACTGCTACATCTCCGGGTCTATTTGCTGCTCAACAACATCTTCTCGACGGGCCGCCGAACGATTTCGGCCCAGCCGCTTCGCAAAACCCTTTGCTTTCTAAACAAGCTATCATTGTCCTACGGGAGGAGCTGGAATATTTTTCGATACCCTCGAAGGCTGGCGACGCTGCTACAGACCAGAACGGAATCGCAAACGCCACACTCCTGGACATCAAAAGGCGATCCGGAGACTATCTCATGGAGAAACGAAATATATTCACGGCTCTCCAGCGGAACGTTAATAAGGAGAATAATGTTGCAGAGCAACATCTTATAGATATGTTGTGCATGAGGTACGATACCGATTTTTCAGGCTTGCACATTAACTGAATAATAGTAGTGGGTTTGACCGCGATGACGAATGGGGATTCCGTGCGCTAGAGCCTTCAAGATGCTGTATATCTTCTATTGCGCTGGTACTGCTGAAAACCGGGATTATGCATCACCCAAATGAAGAGAAACCTGTAGAAGTTGACTATCCTCAGATGGCCACTGCGCAAAAGTTACTTTTGTTCTGGAGAAAACCTGCTGTGAGTCACCTTTCCTTGATCCCTGCAACGTCTTTGCTTATGTTATATATAGCGAAAATGCTGGTGGGACGGCATTGACGTTGAGCTACCAGCTATCAGCGATTCGCCAACAAAGACTGTAAAACTTTGGGCTCGTCGAGTTTGGACATTGGAATTAAGTTTGGTAAGATTCGTCACCATACCATAATATGCGTGTCGTCTGACTCCTGAGATTCAGGTATGACCAGGAAACGCATTTATTTTGGACTTCTCAGCTGCATCTCGTTTTCTTTGGTATACCCATCATATCGTTGTGCCGACGCTTTATATGCACACATACGCGGACCGTAATTTCTCCATGGCAATTTGTCATGGAGTGCCTGTCTCTTCCGACTGGCTGCAGACCTTTCGTTATGCCCGACGATTGTTACTTCCATACCCTACGAGCAACTACTTACACCTCATTTACGATTATCTATCTTACCATAGACCATACGTCTGGCCTTTGATTGTCTGATTACTCCTTATCATCAGATGTCAACCTGACGATGAAACAAAAGATTGGTTGTTGGCAGTCTTTGGCAGTGTCCGAAATCCCCTTTTGGAAGGAGACCGCCGGTGTGGTATAAGGCTACGCGACCGTTAGAGTGGCGGGATACTTACACCTTTCACTCAAACTACAGCTGCCTCACTGACTCCTTGAGGCAGGATTGATCCAGCTTCATCGGGCACCCAGTCTCCGAGCTCGGCTTTTGAGCGCCTATCCCCAGCCTGCGGACGACTCCACGGTGCGGAGTAACTCCCTATGACCTCAGTTGCTGTATCACATACCTCCACGAGATCTAAGTCGACGAAGCATGGCGAAGCTCGCTCGGAAGAGCGGCTCCGTTCTCCAGATGGCATAGAAAAGCTCGCAGTGAAAACCGCCGCTGTCCATCTTGAGCCGGCTATGAAGACGGGGTCACCACGTCCCGAGGTTCCTGCAGAGACCTTGCCAGTGATGCTGGGAGTTTGCACTCGACGCTCGCGCTGCCCACCGGAATTCCTGCTTGAGATGTCTGCGCGTGACCCTTCGGATTTTTTTAAGCAGCATGGCAAGAAGTTGAAGATCATCACGGGTCCGGAAGCCGTTACGTTTTATGAGAAGTTCCCTGGGTATGTCATAATTTTTGTGATGCGGTACAAATGCTTAGTATGATCTAGCAGATGGACGAGTATTACGGAGATCCCTGCTGAAATGGAGGGTGTTGCAGAAGGGGTAGCCCGACCCTGCGTCGTCTTCGCTGTGGCTGTGGAAGACGCGGGAAGGCGATTCATCGATTACTACGCGACATGGCCCAGGACAGAGGTACGCTTTCTTCGTTGAACGATTTCCTTTGTTTAATTTTCTACACGATGCAGTGCGCACGCGATGCTGCGGAGGCAAAACAACTGAAGTACTTTCATTCTCACTTTCGCAAGGCTGCGAGAGCTTTGGACAGTGAATACAAAAGAGCAAGTATTTATGGCGTTGCAGAAACTGTCGTGGAAACCATCATTTCTGAGAAGAAGACGGACGAACTACAGCAACCATTGATTGCACAAGAACCGATGATTGCGAAAGCACGTCCTCCCAGCATCGCTCCTCCTCCTCCGGAGACGAAGGTCGACATGAAAAGTCCCACTCCAGCGTAAGTGGTAATTCCAAATCTATCTTGCTTCCCTCATGTCTTTGTGCAGGTCGGCCACAGATAGTGTCATGTCTCTCCCGTATCTCGATTTCATCAGGAATGTTCCTAAAGGACATCGAAGTAGAATCTTGACCTGTAAATAGCGGCTTTTCCGGCTGATATTCGTTTGCTGTAGTTCCCTTGAGGGTCACGAACCCCGACAAGAGACTCTCCGCGTATGCAATGTATCTTTTCCTCCTTCGCTGTCTGAATCTATTTGAAGTATATCACCATCACCTGTAAACTCTCCTACAACCTTCACAAAGGCTTCCCAGCCGCCCATGAACACCATCACTCGGCATAAATCCAATTGTAAGTAAGTTGTTCATGCTTTAGGATCTTGTCTGACATGATAATAGATTTCCCTACTCCTACACCATTCTCTACTCCGGCCCCGGCCGAGAAACTCCCGATGCCTGAGGGCGTTATAAGAAGCAATAGCAGTATACGGTGAGTTTGTTCAAGTGAATTGACCATACCCTTGTAATCACGAACATTCCATTCAGGTCATCACGTTCTAAAGATTCAACGCGGTCCTCTGCGGCTAGCACCGTTTCAACGGAAAGCCGAGGGAAGCATAAGGAAATACCTGAGTTTCTCATAGTCTTGCTGGACGGAATGGTTGAGAAAGAAGCCCGAACATGGCATGGGTATGTTACTATATGTCCTTGTTGGCTTTCTTCACGCCTACATGCTCAATCCATAGGCTTGAGCGTCAAAACTCAAGATCAACACCTCGAACCACTAGTCGCGTGTCCCTCTGGGATGGTCCCCTGGCTCGGGAGGTTGGTGGTCGCCCATTCCCCTATCGGACACGATCAGATGGCGAGGAATCTTCCGACGAAGAGGAAGAGTTGGATAATCCCCCAGTCATCCCCCCACATCCTTACTTGCCCGGAATTGCACGTGTCAGATCTGAACCCCACTACCTTCCTCCTGTGATGCCTCCAGCTGTACAAGGATATAGGATGCCTGCATCCCTCGGCGGATCCCCTATTGGGTCCTTCACGAGCCTCGCACACGGGCCGAGCCCACTACCTCCGCCAGCTCCAGTCTTGTACCCACCTTCGCCATATGCACCTATACCATATACATCCTCTTATCATTCGCCTGCTGTACCCCTGATGCGACCTTCGTCTCAATCTGCATATCCACCACCATTCCAGCAGTGATTCGGCGCTGCCTGCCCTCCTTTCCGCCATTCATTCCTCATTCTTAATTTCGCCGGGACGGACAATCCTTCATTAATAGATCTCAGCCACCATTACTTAAAAAGCTAAGTTGGCCTTCCTAGCAAAGGCTGTATTTACATACTGTATCTTACCTTATCCCTTGTCGCCGTTTTGGGTCGTTGTATCAATGTAGTTCTCATTCCTTCGGATTCAGGATGGACTGGCTACTATACATATTTTCTATTAATTATCTGGGTCCTTACATTTTCTCCAATAGAATTATAATCCCACCTTGAGAAGCTCCATGTCAACCCGTTCAACATGATCGAGAAAAAGGACGGTGCACTTCAATGACGGGATATTCTCTCATGTACGGCACTGACACACTGATGGGCAGATTGTATACCAATCTCCGAAACTTCAGAAGTCGAATGCATGGCCATTTAGTACTCTCGGAGTCCCCTTGTCGACTTTCCATACTGAGGTTTTGTCTCTACAATCTTCCGTGGGTTCAGAAACCGTCGAATCCACAGTCCCTTCGCGCTCTTGTGATCTATCAGAGTACCGCAGACTCGGTCGTACACCAAGCGTCGAGCAAAGCACTTTGTATCGCGAGCGAATCTGACGAAAGAGCTTCGGAAAATCCGTGTCGTCCGTCTCAGATGGGTTGGTTCTTGGAAATTGAGAGATCAGGTCAAGCAGCCGCTGAGAGTGATTCGCCACGCGGCTAATGAGAACTTAGCTATCAAAGGTATCGCAATCAATGGGTGAAAGTAAGACGTACTCGTCGGCCCGACCCTGTTTCTCGTGTATCGCCTTCCACATCAGCGCAAACCCTTGATAGAACCCAAGCTCTTCCCAGATCTCAAACCCCTTCGCGCGTCCGAGGGCTCGCCCTTCGATAAGACCATGTATTTTTCCATGCGCAAAGCCATCTTCGTAGCCTGTTTCGTAGAATCTGGAGAGGAAGGTCTTAGATAAAAAGCGCGAGTGGGGTTGTCAGAGCGTATGCGGACGTTTGTTCTAGATGCACCAGATTCTCGAGATCGAAATCTGCATCCATGACAGAGAAAAGTAGTTTCCTGAGGCTGATCCACACTAAAAGATGAGGGTCGATTTCAAAAAGGATGAGGGTTCACATGACGCGCATATCCAAAAATGGACTGATTTACCATCAACCACAACATATCAGGGGCGCTCAATTATTCCGTTCACAAAAAAGTTCAAAGTTCATTCCAAAAAATTACCAAATGTAGATAGAACTTTCAATGTCCGCTGCCGTCTCGCCGGGCCTCGCAAGATATGGTGAAATCGACGAAGGCATAGACACAGGCAGACATCCTCAGTTATGCAGAGGTTTTTTTGCAACCTCATTGCAGGCACCCGACTGCTATTTCCGGCCCATGTTTCGGTATGTATTTAGAATCAGTCGATCATGGTTGTAACTTCTAAACTATTGCCTTAGACTGAGTAGGGACATGTTCAATCATTTTGTGTCTATCCTGGCTCAAAATCCCATCTTCCACTCAACTTGTCACCCACAATGTCATGGCAACAGTGTCAGAGAAGAATCTGCCTGCTTTTTTTTTTGACTTGGAGAGGGTGTGTATGGAGGCAGTTTCAGAAGGAAGGAGTCCTGCTGTTGAGCTGTGGCATTGGGAATTGATGGTTGCAGGTGTTGTCTGGGGAAAGGAGAGGCAAGAACATCATTATAATTGGCAGGTGAGCAGAGACAATCTTTGGTGGATTGGGCATGTAAGTAGGTCATCATTTGGGAAACAGGTGGCATGGGGTTCCATGCTGATCACAAGTGATGCCAGATCCATCTTGTAAAAGCACATGTAAGGGGACTGGTCTCTGGACCATGTCCAACTCCATTCCGAGCTTAGTCCAATGACATGCCCACTCTTAGCACCTCCAAACAACTGCTTGGCCTGCCCTATCCCCTTCTGTCTTCTAGTAGTCAGCCTTGATGAGTCATATGCATGGACCTTACTCAGCATTGATTATTGTTAGTCATACTCCATTACATACTGGGGCCTGCTTAGTCAAATAGTATTAGTAACTGTACAGCCACCAATGTAGTATATATAGGCAGCCTGTGGATAGCATATCCCCAGGCTGAACAATAGCAGTATTCCCCTGGCCTATCCACTGACTGAACTGTAAGCTTCCCTAGTGACATCTGACCCTCTACTTGCCTTACCTGCCCCTTGCCTGACTCTTGCTGGCCTTTGTGCCCACTCAACTCTTGCTTGACACTTGCATCACCACTCTTAGGAAGGAGTTCCACAGACACTAAGCCTTGCCCTTACAGGTTGTTCAGCCTGCTACACTGTCTGCCTCTCTAGCCCACAGTAACCCATTTTATCCCCTACTATGTCTTCTGACTCTTGGTCTTCCTCTACTCCAATGACTTGTACCCTACAGCAGCCCCCTCTGCTTGCCCTCCCAACCTGGCCTCTGGCATGCCTCCTGTTCTTGGAACAGGCCCATCCACAACACCTCACAGGACTGCCAACTGGTTCTTTCTATTTCAGCAGATGCAGCTGACACTTGCCACCCTTGAAAACAGACTAGCTGCCCTGGAGGGTGGACATGCAATTGCCACTGCCCAAACCACTGGTAAGCATAGTAATGCTCTGGCTGCCCATCATTCTGCTCCTCCTGGCCATCTTAAGCCCTCCAAGTCTCCCCACACTCCTATCATGCCCCCCTCTCATTTCCAACAGGCTGCATGCTCTACTTCTAATACTTCCCTGGCCATCCCCCATGCTCAGGATCTCCCTCCTATGGATGGTAAAGTTCCTTGTTACAAATATGCCCTTGAGCTCCCCAACTCTCTTGTTGCACACATTGTTGGACATCAGGGGCAGGGCCTTAAACAAGCCCATGACCTATCTGGCTCCTGGCTGGCTGCCTTTGCAGTTGGCTCAGCTGGTAGTGAAGGCTGATGTTTTATCACTATCCAGGGCACTGACCAGCAGATTGGTGAAGCTCTTGTTGTCTTTGGAAAGTGCATCACTAAGAAGCATGTGCATGCACTGCATAAGCAGCAATCTGGCAATGCTGTGCTGGCAGTTGCTGTGCTAGCCCCCTCTAGGGAAAATGCTTTGTCCACCCCCAAACCCCCTACTTTGTCAGCACTGCCTCTGCCTCCAATGGCTCCTGTGCCTGACTCTACCTCAGACTTCTCAGAACCCTCAGACTGGGATGAACCAACTCCTGTACTGACCCCAGCTGCACCTTCACTGCCTGCTAGCTTGCCTATGGCCCTCTCTACTCTGACTCCAGCTCTGTCATCCCCAATGGTCATTGACTA
>JAGGAV010000205.1:0-24867 GCA_017657295.1 Termitomyces sp. DKA64 | reverse complement strand
GCTGCCCACCTCTTGATGTGAGCATCAGGTCATGAGTGGTGGGCTTGGTTAGGACTATCCATGGCCAATGTCCCCTTACAGAGAATGGAGACAAGAAGATGGACTCACTTTCAGAAGTAGGTTAATAGTAATACTTGACAAGGAAGTAAAAAGAAAAATAATGGAGCTGTACCATGATTCAAAGATTGGAGGGCATCCAGGAAGATATAAAACAAAAGAATTGATTACGAGAAACTACTGGTGATCCAAGATGACGGAGTATATACATAAGTATGTAGATGGGTGTAGGAAATGCCAGCAAACGAAGATAGTCCCACAGAAACCACGGAGGTTTCTATCCCTGAACAAAATACCTGAAACCCCCCTTCCAAATAATTTCCATGGATTTCATCCTTGGTTTACCCGTATCAATGGGATGTGCCACAATTACGGTGGTGGTCGATTGGTTCAGTAAGAGGATGTTTGCCATTCCATGTAGCAAGGAAAGAGGGAGCCGCATGCCTATTCAGAGATCACGTATGGCGTCATGAGGGGCTACCCCAAACAGTAATCAGCGATCGGGGGTCGCAATTTGCTTCCGCGTTCACAAAAGAACTGTACAACTAACTCGGTATCTCTTGCAAGACATCTACGTCCCACCACCCCCAAATTGGCGGCCAAACCGAATGAATAGACCAAGAAATCGAGCAGTACCTGCGATTGTTTGTGAACTACCATATGGATGATTGGGCAGACTGGTTACCGCTAGCCGAGTTCTGCTACAACAACAGAGCCTCGAGCGCCACCGGTAGATCCCCTTTCTTTGTCACTAAGGGGCGCGAAGTAAATTCTGGCCTTGGCTCACCAAAATCCTGAAACGGCGGAAGGTTTCGCAGCACGAATGAAAGAAGTTAGGCAGGAGACTAAGGCGGCGCTTAAGGGAGCAGCGGCGGACATGAAAAGATTTTGTGATAGAGGCCATCAAACAGAAGAATATAAGGAGGGCGACGAAGTTTGGCTGATTGCCGAACACATTTTTACGGGACAACCGAAGAAAAAGCTCGATTGGAAACACCTCGGACCATTTGAAGTAGTCAAAAAACATTCCCCGTACGTATATCAGCTTAAGCTACCGAAATCGTGGCGGATGCACCCCACCTTCAGCGTTTCAAAGCTTCGACGTTACAAACCCGACGAATTCAATCGACCCGTACCCCGAGTCACGCTCAACGTTAGAGGAGAAGACTGGGACCCGGAGAGAATACTTGATTCGAGACTACGCGACAATAAGCTGGAATAATTGGTTAGATGGAAAGACCAGGCCACATCCCGAGATCCATGGGAGAAAGAGTCCCATGTGCAGAATGAGGCACCGCGACTTATCGTTGATTTTCATTGTGCACGCCCTGCAGCGGCTCGGAGGATCTCCTTAACTGAATACAATTCCTTGCCTTTCGTTCCCATCCCGAACCTTTGACAACGATAACTCGTGCGGAGCACTCGCATTGACAAGGGGGTAATGTCATGACCTGATTATGACTATGCCCGCTGATTAGATTTGGACTTGGCGTGTACTCATTTTCCCCTTTTACGATCCCTATTGTTCATTCAGAGTCTTACTCATGTTTCATCTTCCCCTTTATATCCCTATTTACGGTATCACAGACTCCTACGCTACAAGCATATGATCACTTTCTCTACGTATGTAAGACTCGATGTATCCATTGATGAAACTCTGCTGCTGTTGATTTCTTTCATTTAATTTGTGTGATCTCTAACACTTATGTCATACAGATGCAAGTTCAATAATCTTAAAAAAAAAACTAACAAGCAATAGGATATAATATACACTGATCTAGTGTGTTTTTGACATATAATTCACGTGGAAGCGGTACGGGAAAGCTTCAAACGATGAAGGGGGTGAATCCGTGTGAGAAATTTTGAAACAAACCGGCGCCACCTCACTCACGACGCGACTTTTTGCGGAATCTGAAATTTTGACGGGGGTCACAGAACTGTCATGTTTCATGTCACGTTCAAACTGTGAAGGAGGAAAGATATGAAAATCAAAATACGAACGCTTTAGATATCACAGATGTAAGCTTCGAAGTAGGAATCCGTACAAGGTTGATGAAGTCTGAAGTCATCCGAAATCGCGTTTCAACAGCGGCCCATGCAAGCAGGGTTTGTAAATCATGTCAATGGGCATAAATTGACATTCACCGTCTTCACCGTTTCAAGTTACGCCGTGTTCAAGGAATGCTTGGTTCCTATGGCTGTTCTTGCAACTTCTTCCTTTCTCAGCCACCTGCAGTCGCTTGATCTTAGAAGAGACCTGTCGAGCTGTGAGAAGGACTTTGTCTTATTCATGACATATTTCTTATACGATCGGTATTAACTAATGCATGGTACATCATCGCTAGTGTGGCATTCTGTGCTCGTAATAGGGTCGAAATAGTCCCTGGGGTTTTTCAAGATGCTTTGAAAGACCTTCAAGCGGAGAACGACGACCTTGACGAGCATCGTTTACTGGCTCGCAAAGTGCCTTATTCAAGGCAGGTATGGTTGCTGGTTATGCTCGAGTGAGTTATGAGCTACTTACTAATGTACTACAATGAGGAAAACAATCCTTTACTACGGACAATTAATAGTCTTGTCGCCTTGCATGAGATAATGCCTGAGGAGCTCCGCGATACCAAGACTATGCAGTAAAGTTTTGATGACTCGACTTCGTACTTTCCTGATTATCATGGACTTCGCAATAATTCAGACGCACAGATACTCCGTTAGAATCTTACGAGAAGACTGGCGGAGCGCTTTTCCGTAGTATTTACGGTGAGACAACAGACTTAGTTCAAGGCTTGTTGGATGCCATATATCCAGATATGGGTAAGCCTTCCGGTGTGACTTGTGGTAGACTACTCACTTTCTAACAGGATGGTTCTCGAATATGATTGGGTATGGGATGACCTATGGTTTTACAGATGTCTTGTCACCACTAGAGACATCGTTTACTTTGGCTGCAGCTCTTATTGGTCAGCACATTCTTGAATGATGAACTAATACAATATCTCATTCGAATGTGTCCTTAGCGAGCGATAGTCCTCGGCAGATTCAGTGTCATCTTGATGGTGCTCGGAGGAGAGGAGCAACATTCAAGGAGACCCAACTGTTCGTACTATGTGAATGGAGGTCGCCGCACTTTCTGGGGTCAAATGGAAGGACGGTTCCAGAAATGAAGGATATTATTTTACCCGTTGACAACAGTCAGCAGTTATAATTTGTTGGAAACCGAACAGACAAGCAGCAACTGTATAGGTGCGACCAACATCCAGATAATGATACATGTAAGTATATATCCTCAGTAACGTGTATACGCGACTATATTTGTTGAGGTAGAGACCTGTCCAACCGACGGACATATCGGACTTTCCTATTTTGGATTTACCTCTTTCGGTGGCACCAGCCACAACAGACCGATCGGTATTTACCAGTCTTTGTTTGTTTTTCTCGTTGCATATTTTCTGTAGACACAAACAATACACCCTCAGTCGACTACATTATCGTGAGTGACTGAGGGTGAGTTTTATCTATATTTCACCTGCCGACTCTATACTCACCCATACCTGTAGCTCAATACTTGTTGTATTCTACAGGTAATATAACTCAGTCAACTACATTATCGTGAGTGACTGAGGCTCAATACTTGTTGTATTCTACAATATTGACTGTACCTAGATAATGATACACGTAAGTATATATCTAGGTATGTAGTCAGTGTATTGTATTTATAAGTGAACATATTGACGCACCCTCAGTAACGTGTATACGCGACTGAGGGTGCTCTACGTAGAAGTCCATGAATATTTAAAATCCTTGGACAAAGGAACTGGTGGCCAATGAATTGGCCCTGACGTTGTGGCCGTGGCATTCGTCAAATTATCGCATCCGGGCCACTCCAACATAATTGTGAAGAACGCATTTGGTTGGAAATAGAGAGTAAACGTTGGATACGCAATTAAAGGGCTCCTGACTTCATCTGTCGTAGACGATCACTAAGTTGCCCTTGTACCGCCGTGTCCAATCCGCCCTCATATCTGCCGCTTAACGAAAACCTGCAACTCAGCCAGACACAGACTCCGAACGCGTTCCACCGCCCTTTTCACCCCTAGATTCCAACCCTCCTACAATTGTTTTCACTATAAATATATCCTGCAAGATTTTGAATGCGTCCTTCTTGTTCCCTTTTCGTCGGATTTCTTTGCCTTTCGCAAATCGCGACTATTTCACGTGTGCGTACCAACGCTCATTGGGTGTCAGAAAGCAGCATGTGGCACCCACAACAAACTCAAAACTCAACTTCACCACTGGCCAATAGGCAAGACAGTATCTCGACAAGTGATAATCGCCTAGCAAACTCTGCTTGTCTGTAGATAGTCACATCCGAATACTTGTTTTCGTATCGGCTCTTCGGAATTTCCAGAGTTAGATCGTCTATAATGAGAAGTTTGTAATCGCTGGAGTGTGAACTGTGCCCCATATGCAAGACCCGACCAGGAAGACGTGGTCAACACAAAACACAACATGATGAAGTTGAAGGGATTCTAAGAGTGTTGAGACTGACTTCAGCCATTGCTACATACAAGAATTACAAGCAATGATCATTACCCTCAGGCTGACATAACAGTAAATCCAGCCTGACCTACCTATCCTCTTTATGACAGCCAGAGAGCAAAGAAAAGTTCCTGCAATAGATTGAAGATAACAAGGGGATCCTGATGTCACGTGTCACTTTTCACCGCTGCCAATCGAGTTTGTCAACCCGGCCTTCTTGCTAGTGGCTGTCTCTCAGTGGTTTGGTTGTCGCCAACGCCCTATCGTCCCACAGTAGGGTGGTAAGCCTCTTGATAAAATTCAGTGTCTATATGGTAAACTCTAGCGTCTCTGGCGCGCACGACAACAATCTGGGTTCTTCCGTAGCGTCAATCTTGGGCATTAAAGGCGGTCTTCGCTTTCGGCCCCATGGTTCGACTCAAAAGGCACATATTATTTTGCGACGCGTCACTGCCTCCGACGACTCAAGCGATGATGGCCTTGGCAGCAAAGTCGTGCGTTTCACGCTCATTGCGCACAAACGAATCGAAGTCAAGCCAGGGAAGGAGTTGCTTCTCATGCTGGAGTCAGAGAACGGACCATTCAAAGACCAAGCTGTCATCATGGAGGGTGATCTCAAGTCTTTCAGAGATACTTCAGACGAGGAAGATAATCCCCATGTCACTGATACAGAAGAGTTCTTCGTTCCGCCTGTGAAGGAAGCAATCCCACCCAAGATGCGTAGAGCATGGGCTAAGGTCGATGATCTTACCTCGGCCACTTGTACGTCACTAAAATATCTATCATCACCATGACGCATCGATTATTATCCCTAGCACTCACAAAAAGACAGCCTGCTGTGCTGACTTCTGTTGGCGTTCAGACAGAACTTTCGCATGTTTCGATATCAACACAGACTCAATGGCTCTGCAAAGATGAATCATCTCAAACATCTTCGTTGTCCACATCTGCGTCAGTCCAAGTTGGTTTACCCTCGCCAAGTCGAATGTCGAGCGCTGTACAAACCGGGTTGACGCAGAGCGACGTCGGCGCTGTCAACGAGATAAAACAAACTCCTGTCGGGTTGGATAGCAAGGGTATAAATGGGGGCCAAGCATCTGACTTTCTTGTTGTAGGTCCATGAAATCCTGACGCGCCTATTGATTTTTCATCCATGCTAGGACGAGAAGAAAGAGCGAAGCCTTTCTCCCATGGAACTTGATTCTCCTTCCGACTCCTCTCAACCTTCTCCCGCGGTACCAAGTTCTACCCTATCCCCATCTGCTCCAAATCTCCCTCCTCTTTCTGTTCCTTCACCCATATATTCACCCACCCTATCAATTGCGTCTAGCTCTGGCGCACAAGACATGCAACTGTCTCCTATTGATATAAAACCTACTTTGCATCTGGAAAAATCTTTACCACATTCAATAAATGGTACGCTTGCTGATGACTCCGAAGCGATTGCCTTTCCTTCCCATCAGAATGGTCCTACGAAACCGTTAACCACGCATATGGACATCGCCGCGGGGCTTGGGCATTTAGTCAAATCACCAGTGAATAACCCGTTTGTATCAGGAGGATTTGTAACAGATTTTGGGGC
This sequence comes from Termitomyces sp. DKA64, assembly GCA_017657295.1. NCBI lineage: Eukaryota > Fungi > Basidiomycota > Agaricomycetes > Agaricales > Lyophyllaceae > Termitomyces > Termitomyces sp. DKA64. Next base: position 18,692 of record JAGGAV010000205.1, on the reverse strand, counting down.
ATCACACGAGAAAACAAGCGGAAGCGGTCATGGACCCAAAGCTGATCCCAATGAAATCAAGGTAAGTCCTCTACATCTTTTGGTGAATCTGGTCTATTTCATTCAGACTTTTGTCTTCGGGTATCCGAATTTCTACCACAGCCTCACCCGATACCTATCCCCTCCTCTTCTTCAGCTGTGAAATCAAGTGTTTCCTGTTCTTCTGCAGTGCAGAACGCCATCGCATCCAGTAGTAAAGCACTACCTCCAAATATCCCAACTCGACCAAGAATCCACACACGTATTCTAAGTGGCCGAGCCCTTGAGAAATCTCCCGCCATGGATTTGCACGAGTCTTTGCCTCCAGATCCCAAGTCGTTAGTTTACATTCCGTCTGGCCCGACCTCCAATCCATTGGGCATTCGACCTTCTGTCGCTGTCGTGAGTAGTTTCACTCGAAGTGCTCCAAGAGTGCCACCCAATGCGCCCAAATCATTATCGATGCCAGTTTTAGCGGCAGTTAAAAAGCGTCTAGTCGTCGGAAGTGAGTGGCGGCCATTTGTAAAAACAACAAATAATAGTGGACCTGCGGGCGATTTTGCTCGTTCTGCACCAGTGACACCATCTGCTCCACTATCTACATCAGCGATGTCCTCACATATTGTGCCATGTTTATCACCTACTCCCCCCTCCGCTGCGCCACCACCTCTTCCTCCCTCCGCTCCAGAAAACAAATGGAAGCGTATGAGCGCCATTGTAGTCGCCTCCCCAGACACCACCTCTGCAAGCCCCCCCACCACTCCATGCCCTCCTCCAAATAACAAATTCAGTGGACAGGAAACAAACGGTAAGGTTTCAGGTCGAATACAACGATCGCCGCTACTTGAGAAGGCACAAGCAAGTACGTTCATCCAGATACTCGATCCGTAGGGTTATATTTATTCTTCCAGATTCACTGAAAGATAGAATAGCACCATCTTCGGCTAGTTTGAATATTTCCACCCCGTCAGCACCCGTCAAAATTAACGGCCGTGACTTACGTAGTCGAATATCTGATGCCCCCGTTCTTTCCACGACCCTCACGCCCGCTTCCAGCTCAATCGCGACATCTCCTACTTCAACTCTCGTCTCCAAATCGCCCGGTAAGCCTTGACATCCTGACTTGTCCTGACAACTGACACTTGCATTTGTAGCACCACCCCTCTCCGCATCATCGTTATCCTCAACTGTAGTGTCCAAACACATATCGCCTGTGCTTAATCACCCCCTTCCGCCGAAGCCTACTTTCGTAAGCGTCAAGAGAGAAAGACCCATATCACCCGAACCCGTTTCGCGGAAGAAACAGAGGCGGATATTCAAATGGCCTACGGTTGTTAGTAATCATTCAACTAGATTGGTAGGTGATGGCCAGGTTGGCGTGAGGAATATAGCTTTTAGTTCTGATGGAAGTCACTTTGCGTTGAGCTGTATGTTTCTTTTCACTTTGATCCAGCAACCAGATTCCACCTTTTGTTTACAGGCAGTGATCGAACCATCCGTATTTGGAATAGCCGAACTCGAACAGAAATCGCGAACCTGTCGCATAATTCCCCGGTTTTGGCAGTGGCTTGGATGGAAGGCGATGCAGGTGTTGTCTCTCTCGGAGAGGACGGTCTCGTTAGCAAATGGACAAAGAGTGTAGGTTTCTTGAGAAACGTCTTTCACAACTATTGACATTGAAAAAGCAGGGCATAAATCACTGGCAGTGGGCCAAGGTCCTCGACGCTGGGAAGAATGATGGAAGAGCTGATGACGACAAGATATGTATGGCATATGTCCGTGATCGAATAGCGGTGTCATACCCGCGCGTTGGCGTCAAAGTGTGGATTTGGTCAAAAGGTGCCACGAGATTCAATGATGGATGATGGTTAGATGTATTGCTGACGGAACGTCATAGGGACTTGGCAGGCTCAAAGATCTATTTTACGACAGAATGTCACTGCGATTATATTCGTGGATGGTGGAGCTGCTATCATCGGGGGAACACGCGATGGAGTAGTGTGAGTTGTTTACAACAGTTTCTCAGGGCATCCTACATATATTATTTGTTCGGCAGGTGGCATTCTGACATACCCAACGGCACTTTACGCGCATACGCGTTCCTCTCGTCCAGAATGTGAGTGATTGAATCAAGTTGCCTTTGCACGTACTGACGATTATGCCGATAGCTATACTTTGGACGCCTCGCCTTCGGGCACTCATGTCCTTGTGGGTCTCGGATCAAAAGCCTATGTCGTTGGGATTGACAGCAAGGGGGATGTTGAGAAGTCGTTTTCGTGCAGAGAACACGAAAACCGGGGATCACAATCCAGTAGTACACCGCCTGGTGGCTTTGGTGCGGTGTTTGCAACCGAGGGCCAAGCTGTCTTGTTCGGGAGCGTAGAGGGGTGTGTCCTGGTCTGGGATCGGAAGAAGGCGGTCATCGTGTATGGGCTTGAGCACGAGGAGGGTACGTACTTTACTTCTTGAATGGCTTGTCGCCTCATGTGAACACTTATGACATGTATAGGTGATACTATTCAGGCCGTTGCGGTGCGTCTACCTTTCTCCAAACGGGAATCATCAGTTCATCCATGATTTTTCATTCATCCCTTCTAGAGCTTCGATGGACCCACGAATCGTGAGGGATACCTTTTAACGGGAACAAAGTCCGGGAAGCTATCGTGGTGGTCGCAGCCTGTGGCGGCACCGCCGTAGGAAATTTTTCGGTGTACATTATTCCTGATAAAATAAATTGAAGCGTGGGAGTATCCATGAAACGTGTCGTTGATTTGACCATGTTTGGTTTTGCCGGACTAAGGGTTCAATCAAGTCGTTGCTACAGGACCCCTCTAGATTGTCAGCGACAGTTAACCGTGCCAGTGAATCGTTTGCCCACTTTCTCCCTGTGCGTAGCCCGTCTTTGTTCATCACTGCCGTGTCGCGCAGCCACCTAATCCATTTATGTGCCCATTAGGTTTTCTCCAGGCGTGTAGCATCCCCCTGATCGCTTTTGAAAGCGTCTTAATTATCGACTTCCGTCGTGCTCCTAGGTCCGCCACTTGTTCCTTAAGTTTCGACTGTTCAGAAGATCAGTGAGTTCATTTATCTCTCCTTGTCTCTTGTCTATAAGCACCCGGCCACGAGGCTCTGCCACGCCAACCCCATTGCCCGGGATGCCACCGGGCGATAAGGAACTGCTGATTTGGTCGTGTTGCGTGTGGATCGCTTACTTATATACCACCTGGCTCTTCTCCGCAGTTACCACCTTACTTCGACGGATAATCTAGACATCGACCACAATGCAGACGATCAAATGTGTAGTCGTTGGAGATGGTGCGGTCGGAAAGGTGCGTGTTACTGGACTAGTCATTGCCGCTGTGATTCACCGGAACAATTTTGGCCATCACCACCAGACTTGCTTGTTGATATCTTATACCACTAACAAGTTCCCCAGTGAATACGTCCCAACGGTACGCACCTTTTGGGTCCTTGGAAGTACACTAGGAGACAACCTACCACGTCTAGGTTTTCGACAACTATGCCGTCACGGTCATGATCGGTGATGACCCCTATACTCTAGGACTCTTCGATACGGCCGGTACGTGTTCTAGCCTGAGCTCTCGTATCAAGGAGATCCTCAAGTATGCATACCTAATAGGCCAGGAGGATTACGACCGTCTCCGGCCTCTATCATACCCCCAAACCGACGTTTTCCTGGTCTGTTTCAGTGTGACCTCTCCCGCCTCCTTCGAAAACGTGAAGGAGAAATGGTTCCCGGAAGTGCATCATCATTGTCCAGGCGTGCCATGTCTCATCGTGGGCACTCAAATTGACTTGCGGGACGATACTCAAGTGATTGAAAAGTTGGCAAGACAAAAACAAAGACCAGTTACGAACGAACAGGGTGAAAAGCTTGCCCGGGAGCTCGGCGCTGTCAAGTATGTGGAATGTTCAGCATTGACGCAGAAGGGTCTGAAGAACGTCTTCGATGAGGTAAGTGAACTATGCTCGGCATGTTCTGTCCACGTGTAACTGTGCCTTAAATTGCGCGCTTCATTAATTTTCCAGGCTATTGTCGCTGCACTCGAGCCGCCCGTGGTGAAGAACAAGAAAAGGGCCTGCCTTATTCTCTGAGCCTAGTCTTGGAGTTTTTACTTCACCTGTACATGTTACGATCACCTTTACGTCACGACTTGCTTATATATCCTCTTTTTGGTACTTTCTTTTCCTTTCCCTGAGATATTTCTTCCAGGTCATGCCTTTATACTAAGATACATTTCCAAGGGTATTATTTGGCCAATCCCATGAGTTAGATCACTCCCGCCGGCTTCTCAAGAGAGTAAGGTTGTTATAGATAATCCAAACGCGCAAGTTACAAATCGTAACGTGCGAACGTCCTCGGAGAAGATCGAAAATAGTCTAGGTTGTGGTAAGGATCGATATCCATCATGTCCATGTAAGCTGTACCAATGCCGAGGCTTAGACAGAGGTTTCCGTCTCTTGCCAATAGTGCTGCGTTGTGGTGGGATTCCAACTACAGTGGGATCAGTGCGCTATCTCAGTCCCGCTTGAAGTATGTCTTACTACTGAGATGGTTTGTGGTGATAATGCTGATCACCGTCTTGTCTCTCCGTGCCACTGTAAGCTTTCATGAGACGAGAATGCTTCATACACTATTTTATAGACATACCTTTTGTCCGTCACGTCTCGCCGGACGTTCACGCCTGGACGCTTCATTTTGTACTGTTTCAACGGTCGAGGCACAGCACCATTCGTGGTGCGGGTTGGGACAGCCACAGCTACAGAGAGCGATGCTAGAATGACGAGCGTAGCCGCGAAAACAATGAAACTGAACCAACGCATGGCCTTGGACCTAGAACTTTTATGCGTGCGGGTTTAAACTACCTTACGCGCAGGTCGCGCTTTTATGTAGCCCAGGTGGAGTGGATGCGCCCGAAAGACCGGATGAAATGATACATGTGGAAAGGCCATGCTGGCCAGGCTGTCGATCAACCTTTCGTATACAGTCAGGAGAAATGGGGAAGATTGCAAGGCACGGCTACGTCGAAAGAAGAGGACGGGTCCTGGCCTAAACAGTAATGAATGAGCGGATTTAGATATGCCTCGAGTGACTAAACTCTCATTGCCAAGAGGAGACACCAAAGAGAACTTTATGATTGACGTATTCTGATGAGTTGAGCAGAATCCAGTTGATCAAACAGGTCACTTTCGGTTACGTAGTATTTGTCCTCTCTCCTAAACTCCCATGTCCCGTCCTCAAGATGACCGGAATCAAGAGGCGACCGTCTACCTGGTGCGGATAATGAAATGGAGTACGAGCCTACTCTCAATGATATGTAATTCGTAGGGAAACCTCGACGAGCGGTGTACAGACGCCCTAGTGTGGGAGTTGATGCTTCAGGCAGGCCCTGTTGGTAAGGTTACCTCACCCATGCAACAGTACTCTTATTTTTGACTAACTCCGGCACCACCGGATAGTGAATGTACACCTCCCAAAAGACCGTATTTCGATGGCGCACCAGGGTTACGGCTTTTGTGAGTTTTTGACAGAGGAAGACGCGGAATACGCCTGTAAGATCATGAATCAGATAAAACTATGGGGAAAGCCTATCCGAGTCAACAAGGTTCGTCCGATTGAGCGGCATTTTATTCATTGTATCGGCGTACTCATGGTCTAACCATTTTCCTCAGGCTTCATCGGATAAAAAACAACTCGACGTCGGTGCCAACCTGTTTATTGGTAATTTAGACGAAAATGTGGACGAGCGACTATTGTATGATACCTTCAGTGCCTTTGGGCTTATGGCAACTACTGCAAAAGTGCGTGATCCTTCTCTCCTCCCCAGATACTTCAACTTGACCAACTGCTTCTAGATTGCCCGTGACCCGGGGACAGGTACATCAAAAGGCTATGGTTTCGTCTCCTATACAGATTTCGAATCTTCCGATGCCGCTATTGAATCCATGAACGGACAGTTTCTGATGAACAAGGCCATCACCGTGCAGTACGCGTTCAAGAAAGACGGTAAAGGAGAGCGTCATGGCACGTCTGCGGAGCGTCTCTTGGCAGCCCAAGCACGCAAGAACAACGCCCTACCTGTTGCCGCACGTCCTCCACCAGCGCCCATCGCCTTTGTTGGTGCGCGCCCGCCCATGCCTGGCTACCCCCAGCCGTATCAAGGGCAGTTCGCAGGCGCCCTCGCTCAACCCCCGCCTCCTCCCGGATTCACGCCCCAACAGACGATCATGCCGCCACCGGTGGGGATGCCCATGCCTCCGCCTCCTATGGGTGCTGTTCCTATGCCCCCGCCCCCAGGTATGCCAGTGTATGGTGGGTTCCCGCCTCCGCCACCACCTGGATTTGGAGTGCAATATCCGCCGCCACAACCCCAGCAGTTTTGAGGGCACTTAGTCTTATCCCGAGTGTGTAAGCTTAGACTTTGTATGAAATACTGAGGACGCCAAAAAAAATCTATCATCTTCACGGTCAAAATACATTGCTCAAAATATTTCTTCGTTGTTCTAGCTTTCGACAAGCGGTCCATTGTCAAGTCGAGCAAGTTTTTTTTTATTCTTCCGCTATAAGTACACGTATCTTATATATCATCATACGCCTTGATTTCAGAGTAAAAATAGTCCTCTTTCAGAGTCAAAATAGTCTTCTTTCGAATACTTCAATTCAACGGTTCCCTCGGATGTTTTGCCAACGCGGCATCATATTCCTCTTGTGTTTCCAGTGGAAACTCTAGGGGACGGGTAAGCGGCTCGAATGGAATGCTACGGCTCTCGAGCTCCTTCAGACGGGCAGCGGTGGCGGGACGTGTCTTATTCACGCTGTAGATCTTGATTCTAGTAAGGGGTAAATACGTAATTGGTCGAAGAAGATTTCAAAGAAACAGAGTGCCCAAGAGCACATACCTATGGCAGGACGATGTGACGTGAAGGTCCCAACTGAGTAAAAAGAAGGGGAATGAAAGTTGGGTATTATGAAGCAATTGCTGAATAAAGGCCACTCACTTCCAGGTAGAGCGTACGAAGGTTGGCTCCGTGTTATTCGAGGAATCCCATGTGCGCACACAGAACTCTAGCCAGCCCTCTGCATCAACAGGAATGTCTATCTTCCAAAGGCGCCAAGCATGATAGTGCTATATGAGTCGTTAGTCGATAAACTGCGTGTGGATTAAATTACACCTACCTTCTCCGTCAAACTCTCTTCTGGCACCGCATACCACACGCTTCCCCTGTTACAAATCTCACGTATATAGCGGAGAAAGGAGAAAATCAAAGATAACGTACCCGTCTGGCGAGACCTCGACACGCTCAACCCAGTTGCCACCGCCACTGTACGACCATCCCTGAAGTGTTATCTTCCCGTCATGAATGACAACTTGCTTATCTTCAGGGTAGATGATAGCGCTCCTATGGGAGGATCATAGGGTGAATAGACTTGCAATGAAAGGGGGTAAACGCAGGCACGGACGAGACTGGCATCTGCTGAATCGAGAACCCATTCGAAAATTTCGCATTGTGCTTCCCAATCTGCCAAGGATTACCAGCTCGAAGACGAGGATGTTCCCCACATATAGCCTTTTACTGACCTGGGAGGTATAGTATAAATACTCTTGCTGTTGCACCGGCCCCTTGCTCGGCTGGGCCAGAGCATTAATTTTGTAGACCCATTTCGTGCTGCGCGCGCCGATGTAGCCGGCAACGACGACACGCAGAGGAGCACCATGAATCTTCGGGAGCGGCTTACCGTTCATCTCCCAAGCAAGCAATACCTCCTCACGTTGCCGAACCTTGCGCCAGGGGACCGAGACAGCATAGTTATAAACGTTGTTTTTTCTGGACATATAGTCGGGCGTTTGAACACCGAAACCGGGTGGGCGGAACGTACTTAAAGTAGGTGTCAGCTCCGATAAACTCCAGATGCTCGCACTCGGGGAGGACACCTCCGCACGCGATCTTGAGGATACTCTTTAGCGGAACGCCACGATACACTGCAGTACCTCTTTAGGAACTCATAATGAGATGAGGAAATCTATAAGCGCCAGGACAACACACATGGCTCCTTCACCTGAGTGCCCCTGTCAGTCCGCATGGATATCTATATGTTGAAAAAGAAAACGTCTAACCCCATGGCGCATTTATAAGCTCGTCGCCGTCACCCGGGTATTGCATAACCTGTTCGATGCGCCGAGTTCCGCTGCATTGTAAGGTGACAGTTACTTGTTCTTGACTGCAAATACGATTTGCAAGACTGAGATCAGCGATTGCGATGGACGATGCATGTGAACTGACGGGAATTTCAAGGGATCTTGAAGATCTTGTAAAGTCAACTTAACCTTCTTGTGAACAAGACCGCCGATCTCGAGCTCATACGCTTGCTCTTTGATATCCGGAATACCTCCATGGTTGCGTACACTAGACATAAATCATCGATCACGTCGTCCCACGGAAAACTGTTTGCAACTCACAAATGATATTTGTTATCGGTCAATTTACCTCCAAGGAGTTGATCTCGCCTCGTTTCCCCATTGTAAGGGAAATCAAGTAAGTGGATGAGGTCAGGTTTCTCCTGTTGCACGATGTCCCAGCTATCCTTAACGATCTCACCGAGGCCGAGGGCAATGTGATATTGCTTCCACCGTTCACCAATGAGGATAGGATTTGTCTTGGGAAGCGGCGCTAACTGGAACTCTAACACAAACATGATAACATAGATAAAAGTTAGGAGGCGGTACATACCAGGTGGATGCCTGAATACTTTTGAATTCAAGATCTTCGTTGCCTCAGCCTTCTTCTCGGGGTAATCTTCCCATTCAATATAGCTGATGTGGTTGTCAGTTTGCAGTCGATGAGAAAGTAAGATTGCGTACCCGCGCCAGCCGGGTTTCTCTTCTACGAAAATCGAGGGCATCAGTGATGAGAGTGCGAGTCAAGTATGCAGAGGAATCGGATTATCTATATTTTACGAATCGGGTTACCTTATGTTTTAGGAATCGGGTTATCTATGTTCTGTGGTGACATGAGAGAACATCAAAGTTTCTTGGAAATCGTCATAACTTACAAGAGATGCTCCGAGAAGATCCTGCCAGAATAATGCAAATCCATAGAAGTTTACGACGCTCTGGTGACCTGCAGTCTAGTCAAAGCAAAGGAATGACAGACAGCACGCATACCTCTCGACTTGCAAGTGGAATACATTGAACCCCCTGTCCCCTGACCTGGGTTTATGTCACACAATGGGAGCATCCTCAGACGTGATCTCCCGTTGAGTTCGCCAGAAGCGAGATAAATATTGGCTTGTGACCAAGGAAGTGCGCAAATCTAGGGTACATGCACATGGAGATTTCGCTTAACATGGGACGTAAGTATTGGAATAAGATATCTTCTCCCAGCATGCCCGGAAAAGTGAGATCCGTGGTCGATTATCGATATCAGAACAAGAGTGATTAGGGAAGAAGTGAGGGAGTAGTCCTGAGAAAGAAATATTCACTATCGATGTGAGGGCACCAGAAAGAAGAGGTGATATAGATGAGCTTCAGCCTCGCACAAGCAAACGGCAGCAAGTATAGGGATAAGTTCATGATCAAAACGTCTCATGGGGCCCAAAACCGTGTAAAGATGCCCATTTCTTGATCATGTAAAGACGAAAGAAAGCACAAATCCTTGTATGTGAAGTCAAGAATTCAAACTGAATTTTGGATTTCTTGAAATGTATCATCACCCTTCGATTCTGTCCAAGCCTTTAAGCTTTAAGCTTTGAGCTTAATACCTACACATTTGTCTGTCAATAAATACTTACAAGGTTGCGTCGTTGCCAAGGGAGTCGTTGAAAAAAAAGTATATCAGGCGTCGATTGAATGTGTAAATGGGGGTCGAGGAAGTCAGTAAATGTCAAGATATACTTAGGGCTTGTTTTCATCCGTCATCCACCTTCCATATAAGGGCAACCACCTGCCTTAACAAGTCACATGATATTTAGTCTAAGATTTTGTCTGGGAAAATTTGAAAATGATGTAGAATGGCTCAAAAGAGAAAAAGAATTCGTAAGATCTGATCATATACTCAGTCCTTTACTGCTAACTTTCTCGACCTAGGCCCCTCGAGAATTGATCTCCCACCCCTCATTTCACATTAATTCAACCTGATATACTTTTTTCAACTTTTGACTGACCCCTTACGCTAAGCAAGGTTGCATTCTGCGAAATGCTCGAAGGGATTCATGTACATCTTACATCCAAACCGGGGCAGAGTAGTTGTCCTCAGCGACCCTTTGTCTACAACCTTTGCAAGAAATTCCAAAGTGAAAAGAGCCAGAATTGCGTTGGACATAAGGCGGCCACATGTATCGCCATATTGGATTCGAGGTGATCACCTTGTGATCACTAGTCTACTAGTCACTCGTTGAACCCGACGCTATCCTGACAAGTAGCAACCACTCTCTTTACGCTTTGGTTGCTGTTACAGGGCTGGACATATATCTCTCGAGGTTTGCTTCACCTCATGTTGTGTCATCGCCGCCAATCTTGCGACTTCGCGGCTCAGAAGACGGTTTGATCTCGACGACTAATTACACGTGTGCGACCAGGCTCCTAGGGGTGGACAACAACCGGCACCGTGCATATTTTCGAGGTGAGTATGCGTGCGACTCATAGATAGAAATCGATCCCATCTCTCAAGCAGCCCACGCAACAATGAGCACAGTCGGGGGTGTATAGGAAACTGTCAAACCGTCCACGGAGCAGGTAGAAGTAAACAAAACCCGTCAGTTGATGTGATGTTAGGTGAGAAGCTATTTTACATTGCCGAAGGACTGGGAGGCGTAAGGACATTTTTTCGAAGGCGCTGATAGTTGATTGTTGTGTTCACCGGGACACGAGTGGGGTAGTTTACAGAGAGAGTATGCGGACAAATTTCGTGCGTTCGAGAGTCTCATCAGCTAGTACGAGGCCAAGGAGTTAAGAGGCGCACATGTCATCAATAAGAACAGGTGCCGCCACTCCCGATGAAAAATTGATGGGTAGAGCCTCTACCATGATCCAGAACTGGAGCTTCTCACAGTCGATAGCAGCCAACTTTGTCTTCTTTGTCCATCCAAGGCAAGGAAAAGCATAATTGGGAAGCCACTGAAAGCCTGAAAGCCTCTGGATCGTAATTATAATTCTTCTGAGACATGCAATTAGATCGGGGGCTTCACGATTCCCTGGCTAAGTTTATAATAAACAATGGAAGCGTCCTCGGAAGTGATAGCTAAATAAACTTCCGCTGGATTTCCCAGAATCGCAAATGCATCCTGCAACCTGTGACCAATGAAGTAAGAACCACATAGATTTGAAAAAAAGGGAAAGTATTGGCTCTGGTACACATACCATCCAAATGAAATGGTCTCAGAGAGCGTGCACGGCACAACGTGAAGATCTTGTTCCTATATTGAAAGTGAGCAGGATTTTGGAGTAGAAAGCGGGGGAATGAACATTCACGCACGCTGTTGAGCTTACGCCCCTTAATTGCTGCACGCGTGCATGCTGGGAGTTCTATTACCTCGACGTTGGTCCATTGTTGGGCTATGGACTCGTGTATTAGTGGAAGCACCAAGTAATGCTACGGACAATTCCACCAAAGACAATGTCGTTGTATGCTTGAAATAGCGAGCCTGCTGCGCGAGGGTACTTCGAGAAGATCGGAGCAAGTGTCTTGTACTATTGGAAGGGTCAAGGCGAGTCGGGCCAGAAATCGGAATCGAGATCGTACGGAAGGATGAGACTCCATATGTTATCGTCGACAACAAAACTCCGGATGGCCAGCTCTTTTCCACCCACAAGACCCCAATATTATTATGGGCACCGATTCAGAAACTTTGAAAGAGACTCGGAATGACCAAAAAACATGTCCGATATCCGATGTGCTACCTTCCGACAACGTTTCTGGCTCGGTCATGGACTATGCATCTCTAGAGTCTTCATCCAAGTCCGTGCTTTTCTCACATATAGCTTCCAGCCCTGACATTTCGAATAGATGGCGCAACATTCCACCTCCGCCCGGCTTTTCCAAATCAAACGCGTCATCTGTATGTTTACACGTAGACATCTACGAGGTTTTACTGATCCACTTCATCTAGTCCAAGGGTCCTGTAAAGGGTAGCGGCTCTACTTCAACTTACGACGAGCTCAAGGTCAAACGTGCGTGGGATGCAGCGTTGGCGCCTGTGAAGGCGCTCCCGATGCAGGCGTTCATGCTGTACATGTCCGGTGGCGGCGTGCAGATCTTCAGCATGGGTATTGTCTTTATGCTTCTCCTTACGCCTTTCAAGAACATTTCTGGGATGAATGAATGTGCGCGCATTACGTTCCCGTATCCTATGCCTCAGCGAATCAATTCACAGCGTTCGCCCAGTTCGCGCCGACAAATTCGAAGAACCCTAAAGCATTGACCACAGTCCTGCTGCAGAAGCTTGTGTTCATTGTGTGCAATCTTTTGACACTTGCTGTCGGTCTGTGGAAGTGCAAGGCGATGGGCCTTCTACCCACTGGTTCTGGAGATTGGTTAGCATTTGAGACAAGAGGGGTGGTCCGCTTCAGAGTCCACTTTTTCCAGCACCAGAACTCATCCTTGTTTGTTGTATTTTAGGCTCCTGAAATACCTCTCTATTGATGTAGTAGTTCAGAGGCATCGCAACAACTGCTGTCCCTTGTCCACGCCTCATTACATTTCATATTGATGCTTTGCCAATCTGTATTTCGTATCTATATCATTTAAACAGGGTGGCTTAACGTGTTCGTAGTACATATTACAGAACTTTTTTGGCGTATATATACGCTCCCTGGATGGCGTCACACATTTGCGACAGCGTGTGTAAATGATACCGTCCAAAATGAAAGAATATGGAGTTTGAAGAACTATATGAAATATTCCTAGATAACCAGATACGAGTGTACAGAAACAAATTAATAGCGGAAGCAAGTAAAGACCTATCATAGCCAAGTACAAAACACTTCGAAATACAGGAACGTGGAGCACGGACCCACAAGTCATAATGATACATATCATGAACAACAGAAATGGAATATCCCTACAGTATTGCCAAAGCCAGCAAGGGCATGTGTTGGAGCTGCAAGAATAGGGGACACTCTTGTGAAAGGTAATCGTGGGATACGATTCCCAGTTGATGACGAGGACGATGTTGATGAGAACGACGTACGGTCGAGATTGGATTGTGGCTCAAGAGCAGCCAGCAAAGAACTCTGTAGGCGTGGAAACGCCGGATCAAATATCCAGAGTTCCCACCGTTCAAGAGTTGCAGATGTCAACCCTTCTGCATGTGCTGCTTTAAGCGGCGTTATCGTCCCTCCCTGCGCATTGCCCTGAGGCCGAGGCTTACGTCGAATACCGATGACACGCCCTCCATTGACTCCCCAGCCTCCCCTCTCACATGGAATGTCAATCTCACGAACGAGCACAGCATCGCGCCAGAAAGACTGAGTGCTGACGAAAGGTCTGCCATCAGAGTCATATTCCTCCCCAGGGAATGGAACAGTGAGAGTATCCGTTGAACGCCTCCCCGTTTCCTTTTCAGAGGCCCTTCTTGAATGAACTCCATGCCCAGAAACTGGGAATGGTGATGTCTCGAAGGCCGTAACTAGCCTCGCCCTTGGTATTGAAGGCGATACTGAGCCTGGTGGAGAAGTCTGGGAAGTGATACTGTTGCTCCGGGACCGCCTTCCCATATTGTCGCGCGGGACGTTGCGTAGCGGATGCCGAGTGCACGAACATCGCCTTGTCTCATCGTTGATGTAGAGCCTGAAGAAGCGCACAATGTGATCTACAGAGAAGACGACAGAGACGCTTTCGAGTGGGAGCTGGCCACAGAAGTGGCAAATCCCACATTGAACTGGGGTCATGCGCAGGTGGCTGATACGTCCGTACGGCTCGTCGAAGACCGATATACATTCACCAGTCGAGCCATCCCATAGCGTCACCAGGCCTGATTCCGTTGCAGCGGCGACTATTACTCGACTAGTGCTACCTAGTTCCGCTAAGCAAGCATGAACTTTGGCCGTTGTGTTGATAGGATCACCTGCTTGGACACAGAAGTCTTGCATGATCAGGGGACCGCCATCCTGTGTCTCAACGACTTCCAGAGTCCCATCGTCAAAACTAAAGGTGACAAGATAACGGTCGAGGGGGTGAACACGGGCGAGGGAGGTTTTGACAATTTGTGCACGTCGAGACGGCGAGAAGAAAGTCACGGTCGGATCGCTTTCTAACGACCATCTTGCAGCTACACCATTCTCGTAAGTTGCAAGAAGACAGAGACCGGCCTCCGGTAGCAACGCGAATTGGATCTCGGTTACGGCTACCGAGATGTTGTCCAGAGATAAGAGAGGTAGGAGGCAGATATTATCTGTCTCGTGAGCCCAGACGGCGATCACGCCGGCCCCAGTTCCTACTGCACAATAACACCCATCGCTATCAACAGCTACGCTAGTCAGAGTAGAAACAGCAGCAGCAGAGGTGCTTGCTGTTCGAAGCAGAATATCGGCCGCATCAATGGAATGGTGTATTTCCTTATCCACGCGCCAGATGGTAATTTCGTTGTATAAGCCAACTGAAACAACAACATTACCATCCTTGCTTGCCGCGATGAGCTCTACGTCGCTCGCGAACGCTCTCGGAAGTGTTGAGAATGATATCTGGCCCTCAAATGCTTTTGAATCCTCTCCCAAGTCCCGCGAATCCGGCTCGCCTCGATTCCGTTGAGCCTCTAATAGTTCAGCGTTCTTCAGGAGGTAAAGAAGCAAGCCCCAAAGGGCAGTTGTAGTCACGAGAATAGGAAATACCATTATTTTGAGCAGCCAGAGAACCGACCGGAGCGTTCGCATGGAGAAACGAGGCCGAGATTTCTTTAAGAGCTTGAACGCATCCGCTGGCATCTGATCCGACCGGAATGATACGAGGTTGGGCATCTCAACGCGGAGGTAGAGTAGAGGGGCTTGAGTAGGGTTAAGGGTCCTCCATGTGTACCATGCACTAAGCTCCTTGCTTGAGCTTACATCGGCTGCCTTGGATACTAGGCGTGGATGATCACGCAATGGCGAAAAAATCATTTGTTCTTCGGCGGATATTGACGTATAGGTAGTGTAATACAGTGTTCCGGTGATCGCGAGGAGCTAGCACGAAGGTTGGTGGGCGGATGGATGGAATCAAGTAAGTGCTCACCATAACAAGGCTAAGGTTGGCGGCGGCACGGCCTTTAAGAAGGATCTGGACCGTAAATATAAGCTTCTGCAATACTGAACGAGGTTTCTTCAATCGATTCTCTTTAGGGATAGAAGGGGCACCAGCACCGTGTCGTAATAGTTCATCCAGCTGATGATATCACCATCAGTTGACATAATGAGACGGCGGAAAGGACGTACTGTTAGACGCTGGAGGTCAATGGACAACACGGCTAGGAAGAATGTATGCGCTAGGAACCAGTGCGCGACCAGGACAACAATCGCGAATGAGCAAAATTGACGAATGGCGCCAACGGAGAATAGAGCGATAATTCCCAGTATGGTGTTATAGGAGACAACCTTGAGCGTGTTGGACGTCCCTGCCCGGCTCAATCCCTCGGCGATTCGCTGTTTCACGGAGAGAGACACGGAAGTCTTACCGACAGCGTCTACCTGCCGATCTCTCAGGCTCGCATTCTGCCTTAAGAACTCGAGAAAGTCATACCAGGTTGAACATGTTTTCTGCACCAACAAAGACTATAACGATAGGAAGCAGTTCCCTTGTAATAGGAATAAATGGGAAAGCCATTGTTCAAAGAATCTATAGACATACCATGGTACCATTGTCACTTTAAAACCTATAAGAGCACATACGCTGAGACTGGTGACCGTACTGACTGCAATTTCGACGAGTGCAGTTAACGTGATACCCAGACGTGAGTGCACTGCTGTCATCTTTCTCGCGGACCACGCAACGTAAAAGAAGAAGCACATATAGGCCATATATAGAGACATCGACAATGCAGACCAACCTTCAGACTTTGGTTTGTTTCTTTCGTACTACACGATACACTTTAGCGAACAACAATGACCAGGTGTGGGAGGGGCTAGATGTACCTCGAGGCCAAACACAGTTGGTTCTAGAACTTCTACAATAGGCTCTTGATGTTCTGCACGAGCTCTATGGACAGTTTGCAGCCAAGATGCATGCTCAGAAGCACCAAGACAGTCTGATTCAGGGAAAAAATACGTGACAGCAAGAAAAGTCACAAAGTCAAAATCCAGTTTCGTAGTATGTGGATCGTGTAGTTCTCGACGTGCCAACACCATTCGGGGAGTAACCAGAATACCACCAAGGGAGATATTTTTAGATGCACTAAGGGTATCCAAAACGTTGGTATCGGAGAGCAATGCTTCCCTGTCATGATTCCAGAATAGTAGTGGAGAGATAACAAAACACTTTCCATCTGCGCGCTTCAGGCATGGAGTGTCACCGCTAGAGATAAGCTTCTCGAGACGGCTTTCGAGTTCAAGTGTTGAGAGAAGAGTTTGTTTGTTGAGCGCCCCTTCATCATCGCTGTCATGGCCTTGTATAAGAAGACGCTCCACCCGTAGGGCACGACCGACGCCACATTTAGCGCGAGTTACAGCGTCGTCGTGTATGCGGAAACGATGGCCTCTGGACCAGAGGTCGTCCAAGTCCTTTTGTGCATCGAACGCCGATATGGCCGTGCGGGAGATAAAATTATCAATGATTGATAGCGCTTTGTGCTGAGAGGACGTGTAGATGGCCAGAGCAGGGTAGAAAAGTGAGGTGATCACGACGCAAGAAACGAGAATTATTCGGATTTGATGTGTTGCGCAGTGGCTGATGCAATGTCAATGCCGTAATTCGGAGACCAGAAAACATAACGTACAGTCCGAATTGGTGAAAAAGCCTCTGTCCATGTGTCCTGGACCATTGCACCACGTTGTATACATGGTGAAACATGACCCTGGGGTTCGTAAGCCGTTGCGGTGAGCTCGAGGAGTGGTTGGGGGAGAAGACAATTTGGCCGCGGAAATAAATAGGGAGTCGGACGACGATGAGAGACCCTGAAAGCTGTATAAGCCTTCCGAGCTCGTTCTAAGCTCTCTCCAGCCTGCTGGCGGTCTCGGGTCAAATTACATACATACTACTTACAAAAATATGGCTGACTAAGCCGATCATCATCGTGGTCTCGTGATCCTTCAGGAGCAAACAATTGTCTGTAACTCCCAGAATGGCGTCTGCTAAAGCTATGAGTGGCCTGCTGCGGCGCGAGCTGTGCTCAGCTCGCTGTTTTAGGAGATGTTTGCATTTCTGCGTACCGCAATCGCGTATTCGCTGATCATTCCCTCAGTACTGCACAACTCAAGCATTCGTTACGCAATTACGAATCTTGGAATGCCTGCCATGTCGCCTACCATGACTGAGGGTGGAATCTCAAGCTGGAAGAAGCGGGAAGGGGAGGCGTTCTTGGCAGGAGACGTTTTGCTCGAAATCGTACGTGGTCCTGTCGAAGAGTAGTCAAAGTCATCAAACACATGGTCACGCTCGCTCTTGACATTTTAGGAAACTGACAAGGCAACAATAGACGTCGAAGCTCAAGATGATGGTATTATTGGCAAAATTTTTGTAAGCACCCTTTTGTACATGCCTGGCCGACGTCTTACCGAGAAAAACCCTAGCTACAAGATGGAGCAAAAGGCATACCTGTCGGAAAAATCATTGCATTGCTTGCTGAACAGGGTGATGATATCTCAAATCTTGAAGCACCCAAGGAGGAGAAACTAGCACCCGAACTGCAGGCTTCGACACTACCCCCACCATCTCTTGAGCCTGTCAAGGCAACACCCTCAGCACCATCATCATCGACTGCTCCTCACGCTCACTCATCCAACTCTCAATACCGTTCGCGTCCCATATTCCCTTCTGTGCATCGTCTTCTTGCGGAATTTGGCATCGAAAATCCGGAGGATATCAAGGGAACTGGTGTTCGAGGGATGCTCACAAAAGGCGACGTGCTAACATACCTTGGGAAGGCTTCAGGCCCAACGGGAACATTCCGGCAAACTGCTTCTCATCTTCCAGCTAAAATGACACAAGCTGCGAAGAAAGAGCCCAAGGTATGTGCGACTGTGACTTCTGAATTCGATGCGATTTTCTGATCCACCTTAGGCCCTTGATGGCGCAGCAATTCGACGTCTCATCGTTTCGACTATGCTTGAGAGATCGATTGCCGCAAGGAATGCGAGACCTGGTCAGTCTTCAGTCCATTCTACTCCTCGTGGTATTGACGACTACTGTGAAAGCTACTGAAGTCAATGTGGACTTTGACTCTATCGTCGCAGACTATCTTCCCAATACCGCAGCCCCTCCCATAGTTTCGACACCTCAAGCTTCTCCAAAGCCTTCCCTTGACTACCTTGACGGTTTATACTGATTGTACATGATATAGATCTCGTCTTTTAGAACCTAAGTTTTTTATGGTGTGTAATTATCATTCATACATCTGTGACTAAAACTTGAAAACCTTGAGAAGGGAAGTAACCTCGATGATACGAGTTGCATCAGTTTGAGGTTCTCGTGGCCTATGAACCCTGATACGAGACGCTCGTTTTACTTTTTCATTCTGTCGGGTCTGCAGG
>JAGGAV010000204.1:0-25019 GCA_017657295.1 Termitomyces sp. DKA64 | reverse complement strand
ATCCTTGTCATGGTTTGCTGACTCACCAAGCAAGCCTTGTTCATCCCCTGCCACACCACCAACAATGCCCTGGAGTTTGCCAAATTATTTCTCAAACATGTCTTCTCCAAGCATGGACTCCTGGATGACATTGTCTCCAACTACAGCCCTTTGTTTTCTCCAAGTTCTGGCAATCCCTGTGCAAGGTGCTCAAAATCAAGACCAACCTATCAACCACCTACCACCCAGAGACTAATGGACACACAGAACAAGTAAACCAGACCTTAGAGCAGTATCTCTGCCTCTATGTTAATTATTTACAGGATGATTGGCATGCAGAACTGCCCCTTGCTGAGTTTACTTACAACAACACCCCCCACTCCACCACCAGAGTCTCTCCACTTTATGCCAACAAGAGTTACAACCCCTGACTTACCCTGTCCCTCAAGGACATCCCCTTACACATTGCCCACAAAGTCACTGAAGACCTCCAGTCCCTTCACCAATTCCTCTGGGATGAGATTAACACCACCAATCAAGCTTACTCCAAGCACACTGACACTCAATGCAAAATGACCAATGCAACCTCAAGACCCAGAGACCCTCACCCTCAGTGAAGCTTGACCACAAACAACTGGGCCCCTTCAAGATCCTCTGAAAGGTCTTGACTCATGCCTACAAGCTTGACCTACCTCTGGGACTGGAAGGGCCTCCACCCTGTCTTCCACATCCACCTCCTTGAGAAGTATGATCTGGACCCTTTCCCCAGCCAATGTCTGAGCTGACCCCAACCTGTCAAGGTCAAGGACAAATACCACTACAAGGTCAACCATATCCTCAACTCCCACCTCATCTGGGGACAGCTCCAATACCTAGTCTGTTGGAGAGGCTATAGACCCAAGGACAACACCTGGGAATCCTAGAAGAACCTCTCCAGAGCCCCCACCAAGCTCCAGGACTTCCACCAGTGACACCCCACCAAGCCCCAGGACCCCCAGGACTAGCATGTATAGACAGCATCAGTGGGCATAACCTCCACCTCTGGTTTCAGTAGGGATTCGACTCCCATTCATACCAATTATGTTTCCCTTCTCACTTTTTCCTTACATGAGCTGAAGGTCACACTAAGACAGCAAGAAATTGGTACATACAATACTACAAATACAATATGTGATGATATAATACAGGAGTCCAAGAAGATCACTACAGCACCAGAATTACTGCCCCCTCACCCATCTTCCTCTGAAGTCCTTCTCTCCATTGCTGCCACTGCCAGATGCATCTCCATCTGGGCTGCCACAGTTGCCAGGGCTCCTTGTGCCATGGCAGGGGCTCCCCAATATCTACCACCACTTCCCACCACAACCCCAGGTCCACTGAATTTCTTGGCCAGTGGCCCACCAGTAGCCACCTCATCTGCCCCATACCCCAATCTAACTCTGGAGGAAGATCCCCAGGCATTCTCCACAAGCCATCCTGGATCAAGGCAAATGCAGTCAAGGTCCTGTCCAGGAGGATTTGATGCTTATGCACCCAATCTAGAATGGGGAACTCAAGGGTCAATAGAAAAAACAACTGGAATACCTGAAAGACACTTATGAAGGACCCCCCCTTGTCCTGCAGCCACCTCATTTGCCAACTATCCCTTGCACCACCTCCACACCCCCACCTCCTCCCAGACTGCCCAAGGATCCAGTCTCACTCACCACCCCACTGCTGCCATTCTCTCTGGCCAGGCCTCCAACTGTTCCAGATGCCCCTGGAGTCCCTGGACCTTGGCACCCCTCTCCCCTGCCTCCTACAGCATGGACTTGTGATCCTGCCTTGCCATGTCCCAATCCTGCTGCCAGCTCCTCCCATAATCCCCAGAGCTCCTCTCCCTGCACCACCAAATGGCCCTTGAGTTCCAATATCCTCCAATGCAGGGCAGGGTCCCCAGATGACCCCACCATGACCCCTGTTCCTGGGGAGTAAATGTGCATGCCAGGGGGACTGGCCATTGTTGCCTTGCCTCAGGGCCTCTTGCTCAGCCCCACCTCCAGTGAGGGGGATGCCCTACACTTCCTCTTATCCCTGGAGGATGGGACCCCCTCTCTGCCCCACCCCACAGCAGCCTCACCTTCCCCTGGAGTTGCCCCTCCCCCTGCCCACCCTCCCCCACAGGGCACATGGACTGTGATGCACCACCAAACACTTGACCCCTCCACCCCTCCCCTAATCACTCTGAGACCCACTCCTGCTCCCATCTCTGCCCCACTGCAATGCTAACCACTTGCCACTCCCAGGAAATGGAGCACCTCTTGTGTCTTACACAGCATAGCAGACACACAGAGGAGTCCCAGCAAGATCCCACCACAGGCTCCTTGAACTTGCATACCTCCCTGCAACAGGCACAAGTAATATACTGGGCCACTGGTTAGTCAGGAGCACACAATATAACATAGGACACTGACTTACCAGGGCTTCCATCTGACACCATGCTAGGGTGGGGGGCCCCCAGATTTGCCCCACCACCTCTACAAACCTCTCCACCAAGACCTCCTCCTGCCTTATGTGCTGGGCCTCCAGGACAACTTGTATCTCCCCTGGCCCCAGCCCTGACCTAGGGAGCTGGCTCAAAGACTTGAGGGCTGACTGAGTGAACTGTTTCAGGCCCCTGAGAAGGGAAGGGCCCCCAGAAAAGCCAGCCACTGTGAGGGATAATTCTAGGTGGAAGGTCAGTAGAAGTTATCTCTGGGTTGGAACACTCATGGTGGCAATACATGGCATCCACCCACTACTGATCCTGCTGTCAGTTGTACTCTGCTTGCCACTCCTCATAGGCTGCCCAGATGTCAATGGCATTCTTATTGGAGGAAGGTGGGGTTCGGGATGATGATGAAGTGGAGTTCATAGATGAGGACATGGAAAGGTAATGATGGTAGGCTGGACATATTTTGGTCCCCTTTTAATTTTTTTCTGGGGAGCTTTTAGTTGAAGAAGTCATTATGCTTCAACTTCAATTCCCATGCCACTGCCAACCTTTGGGGATTTCCCCATGCCTTGAAGGGTCTGAATGCTAGAGGGGGGGTGATGTCACAACCTGTCCCTAGACCCTGCCTTGCCCCCAGACCTACACTGACCAAACCCAGCAAGCCCAGAGCACATCCCCCTCCTCTTCCAGCCTCTACAACACTCCCCTAACCCCAGTGCCTAATCCAGCAGCCTCCAATGCTTCTCTGGAGATCTCCAATGCTTCTCTGGCATTCCCCATGATCTCCCCAGCCTCCCCTCAGTGTCCAGGTAACCTCACCCACCCCCAGCACACATCACAGTTATGTATCAAGATACTACTGACACCTGGCTAGCCAGTCTCAGGATGCCCTGAACAATCATACCCAAGACCTGCCTGCATGATCTGATCTCAGACCTGTGGTTCCAGAGGAGTTCCCCCTGCAGGTACTTAAGCCATAGAGTAGTAATAGTTAAAGTAGTCTTAATATTGCCTATGTTCTCATGTTTGCTATATCTCTCTTGTGTTCTGTCTCATTATTCCATATTGTCTTGTCCTCAATCTTATCATTTCCCAATCTCATCTGTCTCAATCTTATCAGTCTTGAGATTATCAGTTTCCATTCTTGTCTCTGTCTCTTGTTTATTTTCTAAGTCTTGTCTCATCTCATTTCTTTCCATTTCTTGCCTTGTCTCAACTTCCCTGATTAACCCCACCTCTACTTCCCTCCCCCATTAAAATCCATCCCACCCTGGAACCTTTAAAACCTCCCCATACTTCTAACTTGGACCTGCCTGAGTTGCCCCTTAACTTTTGTTATTCAACTCTGGAGCTCTATATCATACTCATTCTCTACTTGCCTGTCCCTCCTGCTCCTCCATACAACCTATTGGAGTACCCCAGACTTCCCCAGACCACTGTTACCACCTTTGCCTATCCCATTACACTCTTCTGGAGCTCACCAAAGACTGGCTTCATGAGTATAAATGTTATGTCTGCCTAGTAAGAGACTTGCCCAGTGCAGCTGAGCCCCTGGGTCAGCAGAACCTGACAGGTTCCTTTGTCTTAGGGTCATCAATATCAAGAGAGGCAATTTCATTTTCTATTGACAGACAAGCAAACCTATTAGTACCCAGTAACAGAGGCATACCTCTCATCTGTTGCTTGACTAAAAATCCTCCTTCAGGCCTGGGAGGGGGGTGCAAGCACCACTCTCCTCCAGGGTCAACTCTGGCACCAGCTTGTCTGGTAAGGGATCTCCAGCAGCATCCTTTGTGGCCAACAGTTGCAGGAGGAGCTCCTCTTGCTTGGCTGTGGAGAGATAATGTACCTTGAGACTCAATGGGCAGTGTCATGCAAAGTGCCCTGGTTTCCTGCATCTCTGGCACAGTAACAGTGTGGGGTGGTACTATTAGGCAGTGTTGATGTCCATGGGGATGCCCAGAGGCAAGGGTCATGGTGCAGGGATGGCCAGAGCAGGGACAGATGCTAGATGTATAGGAGCAGGGTATTGGAGAGTGGTGGCAGGAGTGGGGCAGGGAGTCAGGTGCATGCAGCATAGCTCCCATCAAATCTCCATAAGCTGCCACTGATCCCAGGCCACCTTGTACCAAGATGCAATCCACTCATTGTCTAGACAGCCCTCAGTGAGGTTGTCAATGCATTCCAGTAATGTGGGGTGCAGGCCATCCTGGAATATGAGGCACAGTTGGAGACTGTTGGGGTGGGCTGCTTGCTCAACTAATGCCTGGAAGGAATCAATATACTCATCCAGCATCCTTTTCCCTTGCCCATACTGCTCCTGGTCATGTAGTGTTAACATGGTGGTTTTGGCAGGGTCAATTAGGAAGAAGTCTGCCCAGAAGTCCCTTTCAAAGGTGGCCCAATCTGCAAAACTTCCAACACCTCCAGGGCATCAAAACATCTGCAGCACATAGGTAGAGGCATGTCTAGCCTTCATGTATGACAGAACCCAAGCTATTTTCAGGGCATTGGAGTCAAAGGCATCTTGACTGAGATGAATGTAGGTGAGGCAGGACTGGAGGAAACACTCTCTGCTGGACCAATTGTCATTGTATGTGTCCAGAAGTGCAGGACAGGGGATTTGCACTTGGGGGGGTTACTGGAGCTGCTGGGGAAACTACCAGGGCTGCCAGGGGTGGTTCTGCAGTTGGGGGTAGTGCAGAGGTAGGGATCAAGTGCTCTAGTAGTGCCTGAAGGAACTGGGAAATGAGCTTGGTAGTTTGGTGAAGGGTGGAGAGTTCAGTCATATGATGGGTGAGGGAAGATTGGGTCAATTGCACTTGGCTCTCTAGGTGTAGCAAGCAAGTCCAGGCCTCATCCTGTGGGGCTTGGCAAGCTGAAATATAGAATTCCACAGGTGCTTAAGCCTGGTGGAGAAGCAATAGATCAGGGATTCCATGCAGGTTATGAGGGGCTTCCAGACCAGGATTTGGAGACTTGTTCTGCTGTATGGGCGACCTCCAGGAGCAATGGCTAAGTCACACACCTAGCAGAGGGGAATCTGAAGTATATTAGAACTGGTATTCAACAATACAAAGAGTAACTAATCACTTAGCAGAGGGTAATCCAAAGAGAACAAGTCTGAGGATCCCCACTGCTCAGTGTGGTGCATCAGCGGGGGGTGGAGGCATGGGAACAACTGTATAGATGAGCAGAGTTAACTAAAAGTGCTTTCCAAGGGATTATGGCAAGTTCTGGAGGTCTCTGAAGATCTCTGGGAATCTGTAGAATGCCCCAGAGTCATCAAACAAGCTTTGGGGGAGTGGAATTGGTCAAGGAGAGTTGGTGTCAGTCAGGGGCAGAGGTCAGAAGAGGAAGTCCCCTGACAGGGCCCAGGACAAGGTAACAATGAGTCAATGCCCCTGGAGGTGTTTCATTTGCACCACTGAAGTCAAGGAAGGGTGCTGGGCTGAGGTTCAGGAGTGCATGGCCATTGTAAGGGTGACCTCTGGGAGCTGCAGCTCAATCACATGACTAGCAGAGGGAAATCCAAAGTATATTGGAAAGGTAATCAACAACACAACAGTAACTAATCACCTAGCAGAGGGGAATCCACAGAGAATAAGTCAAAGGATCCCTGCTGCTCAGTGCAGTGCATCAATGGCCAGCAGAGGCATCAGAATAACTGTACAGATGACTGGAGCTAACCCTAACCCTTGGAGGATGCTCAAAGAGGGAATATGGAATGTTCTGGAGGTTTCTCAAAAAAGTAGACTGACCTCTGGAGATCTCCAGGGATCTGGGGGGAGCCCCAGGGGTGTAGAGCAAGCCTCAGGGATGTAGAGCAAGCCTCAGGGATGTAGAGCAAGCCTCAGGGATGTAGAGCAAGCCTCAGGGATGTAGAGCAAGCCTCAGGGATGTAGAGCAAGCCTCAGGGAAGGAAATTGGGCTGCAGGGAGTTGTTGTATGCTGGAATAGGGAGTCCAAACATAGAGGTCTCCTAACAGCCATCTAGGCTTGCCATGCAGGCCATCTCTGGATCTCCTGCCTTTGGCATTCCCCCATAGAGAGGCCCTCTACAAGGACAACCAGAGCAGTGGCAGGACCCCAGAGAAGGAACTAGGGGGAGAGTTCTATGGCATATGTGACCCAGAGCTCCTGGATGAGGCAGTAGAGATTGGAGACCAGATCTATGCAACTGCCCTGCATTTTCCACCCTCCATAGTGGAGATCTGGGCTAGCCAGACCACATCCCAATGGCTGGCCAGGCCTTTGCTGCCAATGCCCCACCCTGGCACTCTGGAACATTATGCTTCAATACCTCCATGCATTTGAGGATGTGTTCTCTAAGGCCTTGTTTGACTTACTCCTGGAGCACAAGCAGTGGGACCACACCATAAAATTGGTGCTGGATTTGAAGCCTGCCAGCTGCAAGGTCTATCTGCTAGTGCCCAAGGAGCAGGACAAGCTGGATGCCTTCCTGCAAGAGAACCTGGACTCCAGTTGCATCTGCCCTTCCAAGTCTCCAATGGCTTCTCTGGTCTTCTTCATCAAAAAGAAGGATGGCTCTGTCTGACTGGTCCAGGACTACTGGGTTCTTAATGCCATGACCATGAAGAATTGCTATCCCCTCCCCCTCATTTCTGAGCTCATCAATAAACTCTGGGGCATATGGTACTTCACCAAATTGGACATCCAGTGGGACTACAACAATGTGTGCATCCACAAGGGAGACAAGTGGAAGGCTGCCTTCCAGACCAACCAGAGACTGTTTGAACCTCTTGTTATGTTCTTCAGACTCACCAATAGCCTGGCCACCTTCCAGACAATGATGAACAACATCTTCTGGGACCTTATTGCAAGGGCATAGTGTACATATAGCTTGACAACATCCTCATCTACACCAAAACATTGGAAGAGCACTGCCAGATCATGCACATTGTCCTGGAACACCTTAACCAGCACCAGCCCTATCTCAAACTGGAGAAGTGAGTTTGAGATGATCATCTTGCACAGAGCTGCAGAGATGGACCTGGTGAAGGTAGCAGGTGTGGCAGAGTGGCTGGAGCCCAAGAACAAGAATAAGTACAGATGGAGGCACAAGAGACATAACAAACACAAGAACATAAGTAATATCAAGACTACTCTAACTATTACTACACTATGGCTTAAGTACCTGTGGGGGAAACTTCTCTGAGACTGCAGGTCTGAGGTCAGATCATGTGGGTGGGTCTTGGATATGGTTGATTAGGGTGTCCTGAGACTGGCTAGCCAGGTGTCAGTAGTGTCTTGATGCATAACCATGATGCATGCCAGGGGAGGGTGGAAGGACTTTGGAGTTGCCTGGACACTGAGAGAGGACTGAAGAGATCATGAGGAATGCTGAGGAAGCATTGGAGATCTCCAAAGAAGCATTGGGGGTTGCTGGAGCAGGTGCTGAGGGTGAGGGAGTGTTGTAGAGGTCAGGGAAGGGTGGGGGTGTGCTCTGGGCTTGCTGGGCTTGGCTGGGGTAGTCTCAGAGACAGGGTGGGGTCCAGGAATGGGTCATGACATCATCCCCCCTTCAGCATTGAGACTCTCTGAGGTGCAGGGAAATCTCTGAGAGTCAGCAGTGCCATGAGAATCAAAGTTGAAGCATGATGGCTTTTTCAACTAGAAGCTCCCCAGAAAAAAATAAAAGGGGACCAAAACATGTAGCCTATCATCATTACCTTCCCATGGCTTCTCCCACTACACCTAAGGCCAAGTATGACCAGTGGCAAGATTGGCATTGGGTGGACACTATGTACCATCATTATAAGTGTTCCTATTCTGGAGATGAGGCCTACTGATCTTCATGTAGAGTTGTCCCTCATGGTGGCCAGGCCTTCTGGAGGCCCCTCTCTTCCTGGGGGTCTGGAACTGCCTGCTTGGCCAGTCCCTGCTGACCCAGCAAGTTGACCCCTCAGGTCAGTGCTGGGGTTGGGGGAGGTACAGGTCATCCCAGAGGCCCAGTGAGTGAGGCAGAGGGACATTACAGCAGAGAAGTTTGCAGAGGTGGTGGGGCAGATCCAGGGGCCCCCCACCTTAGCATGATGTCAGGCAGAAGCCCCAGTAAGTTGTTACCCTTATGGTCATTTATATGCTCTTGGCTTACTAGGGGCCCAGTGTATAACTTGTGCTTGTCATGGGGAGGCATGCAAATTCAAGGAGCTAGTAGCTGGGTCCCATCACAACTCTTCCATGTGTCTGCCATGTCATGCAAGGCATGAGAAGTGCTCAGTTTTCCAGGAGTGGTGGGTGGCAAGTATTGCTGTGAAGCAGGGGTGGGACTAGGAGTGGGTCTTAGAGTGGCTGATGGAGGGGTGCAGGGGTCAGGTATCTGGAGGTGCATTGCAGGTCATGCATCCTGGGGCAGAGGGTGGGGAGGGGGAGGGGTGACCCTGCAGGAAGGTAGGACTGCCATGGGATGGACATAAGGAGGGAGCCCCATTGTCTAGGGACAAGGGGAAACATAGGGCATCCCCCCCACCAGAGGCTGGGCCAAGTAAGAGGCCCCAGGGAGAGATGGCAATGGCCAGCCCCCCCAGATTCCACATGTACTTGCCAGCATTGGAGGCACTTGTGGGGCTGTCTGGGGACCCTGGCCTGTGCAGGAGGATAGCAGAACTCAAGGGGTACTTGGTGGCACAGGGGGAAGAGCTCTGGGGGTTACAGGAGGAGCTGGCAGAGACATGGCAGGATAGGGATGCAGCTCAGCAGGATTGCAAGTCCACACTGTGAGAGGTGGAGGAGTGGGGTGCCAAGGCCCAGGGGCTCCAGGGGTGCCTGGGGCAACTGGAGGCCCATGCAGAGGGGAGTGCAGCAGTGGAGCAGTAGGTGGGTCCAGAGTTGCAGGTGACCCAGGCAGAGGTGGAGGCAGAGAGGTGTTAGGAGGGGTGGCTGGCCAACAAGGCAGCCACAGGGTGGGGGAGGGTCCTATATGAGTATCTTAGCCCAAACTGCCTTTATTTTTAATCCTCAAATCTTTCTAGGCTGGGTTTGCAAGCACTAGATCCTTCTGGATAGAGTAAAAATGGCCTTTGCCACAGTACAGGATGGTGTGCAGAGAATGTTGGGGGACCTCCTGCTGGAGTTCAATCAGGGGTTGGGACAGATGGAGCAGCTATTGGTGGGTCATTGTCAGCAAAATTTGGTGGACCCTGGGTCCTGGTGGAAGGTGGCAGTTGATGTGGGGGAGGCCCTACTAAGGCATGAGGAGCTGCTAGCAATAGTAGTGGCCCAAATGAAGATGGACATAGCAATAGTGGGGATGGAGAGGGGGTTTTCAGAGGAGGAGGGGTGAGGGGGTCAAGCTTCCTTGAACCCCCCCTTTTCTTTTTTTTTTTCATTGTACTGTATCTGTGTATATCATGTAATCCTAAAATCTGTAAATAATAATTTCTTGCTGCTTTTTGTATGGTCTTCAGCTTGTATAAGGAAAGAGGTGAAAAAGGGGGACATAATTGGTACTGGTGGGAGTTGAATCCCTACTGAATCCAGAGGTGGGAGTTAGGCTCATTGATGCCATCTGTATGTGCTAGTCCTGGGAATCCTGGGGCTTGGTGGGGTGTTGCTGGTGGAAGTCCCAGAGCTTGGTGGAGGCCCCAGAGAGGTTCTTCTGGGGTTCCCAAGTGTCATCCTTGGGTCTGTAGCCCTTCCAACAGACTAGGTACTGGAGCTGACTGCAGACAAAGCAGGAGTCAAGGATATTGTCAACCTTGTAGTGGTATTCATCCTCAACTTCAACTGGTGGGGGCCAGCTTGGGCATTGACTGGGGAAGGGGTCCAGATTGTGCTTCTCAAGGAAGTGGACATGGAAGATGGGGTGGAGGCCTTTCAACCCCAGGGATAAGTTGAGCTTATAGGCATGGGTTGAGACCTTCTAGAGGATCCTGAAGGGGCCAAGTCATTCATGGTCAAGCTTCACTGAGAGTCTCTGGGTTTTGAGGTTATGCCAGTCAAGCCAGACAAGGGTGCTGGAGGCCCAGTTGGGAGTCATCTCACATTGGGTGTTGGTATATTTGGAATAGGCTTAATTGGCAGTGTCAATCTTGTTCTGGAGGAATTGGTGAAGGGACTGGAGGTCTTTGGCAACTTCATGGGTGATGTGCAAGGGGATGTCCTTGAGGGACAGGGTGAGCTGGGGGTTGTAACTCTTGTTGGAAAAAAACAGGGAGACCTCAGTGGCAGAGTGGGTGGTGTTGTTGTAAGTAAACTTGGCCAGGGGTAGTTCTGCATGCCAGTCATTCTGTAAATAATTAATGTAGAGGCAGAGATGCTGCTCTAAGGTCTGGTTTACTCATTCCATTTGTCTGTCAATTTCCAGGTGATAGGTGATCAACAGGTTGGTCTTGATTTTGAGCACCTTGCATAGAGATTGCCAGAGCTGGGAGACAAACAAGGGGCTGCAGTCAGAAACAATGTTGTCTGGGAGTTTGTGCTTGGAAAAGATGCTTGAGGAATAGTTTGGCAAACTCCAGGGCATTGTTGGTTGTGCAGCAGGGGATGAACAGGGCTTGCTTGGTGAGTCAGCAAACCATGACAAGGATGATGTCAAAACCCTTGGATTTGGGGAGTTTGGCAATGTGGTCCATCAGGATTGAGGACCATGGGCAGTGGCTGACAGGAAGGGGCTTCAGCAGGCTATATGGGTGGTGTCAGGGGACCTTGGCTTGGAGACATGATTCACAGGCCTGCATGTACTGGGTGACATCCTTCTTCATCCCTGGCTAAAAGTAAGTCTGGGAAATCAGCTGGAGGGTCTTGTGCATTCCTGGGTGTCCCCAGAGCTTATGGTTGTGGTACTGCCAGAGAATGTCAAGGTGGACAGACTTGTGGTCTAGGGCATATATTCAGCTGTCCTGGAGCAAGAGTCAATGGTCTGGAGATAGGGTGAAGGTTGCATTGGGGTCTGTGGCATTGGCAGAGCTGTCCCAGGAGTTGTGCTGGGTGAAGAAGGCATCTGGAGGGGCATTTTGGATTTGGTGGAGAATCCCTTCCTTGTTCACAATTAGTACAGCATGAAGATGTTTGGGGGGAATTACCATGCAGTGGTTGAAAGTGTTCCATTTGGCCTCAAACAACTTCTTTGGATAGATGTCTGGTCTTTAGGTGAGGGCATTGGGTTTTTCTCTGAGTTGTCCCAGGCAGTAGTGGATGGTGAAGTCATACTTGGACAGTATTTCTGACTGGTGGGCTTGTCATCAACTGAGTTGCTTGGTGGTCATGAAGTACTGTAGGTTGTTGTGGTCCAAGTAGACTTGTATATGGTGTGGAGTTCTCTTGAGGTAGACCCTCCACTGCCAGAAGGCTTTGATAATCATGAGGAGCTCCTTGTTGTAGATGTCATAATTGAGCTCCATGAGGATCATTGAGCAGGTGTAGAAGGCGATGAAGTGGAGGTCCTTGCTGTCAGAACCCATTTGCAAGAGTATCCTGGTGATGGCATAATTGGAGGTGTCACATTTGAGTATGATGGGGAGAGCAGGGTCAAAGTGATGGAGAATTGGGGTGGAGGTGAAGGCTTTCTTCAGGAGAGCAAACACACTTTGGCACTTACTGTTGTCCCAGGAGGTGTCCTTCCAAGTAAGCCAATTGAGGGATTTCATGATGCCAGAGTAGTTATCAATGAACTGGCAGTAGAAATTAGTGAAACCTAAAAAGGACTGTACCTCCTTAATGCTCTGGGGTGGGGGCCAGTTGAGGATGGCCTCTACCTTCACCAGATCCATTTGTATGCTGTCTGGAGTGACAATAACCCCTAGATATTCAGCCTTGGTGGTGTGAAAGGAGCACTTCTTGGGTTTGGCATGGAGGTGGTACTTCTGGAGTCATTCTAGGATGCATTGGACATGACCCCAGTGTTCTTCCAGGGAGTTTGAGTAGATGAGGATGTCATCCAAATACACAATAACAATGACATTGTTCATATCATGGAAGATATCATTCATGAAGTACTGGAAGGTAGCAGGGGAGTTCATCATATCAAAGGACATCACAAGATACTCAAAGAGGCCATAGCAGGTGTGGAAGGTGGTCTTCCATTCATGTCCCAGGGCAATCCAGACATTGTTGTAGCTGGACCAGAGGTCTATCTTGGTATAGACCTCAGCACTGTAGAGGCAGTCAACAAAGTCACCAATCAGGGGAAGGGGATACTGGTTCTTTTTGGTGACTTTGTTAAGTCCCTGGTAATCCACACAAAGATGGAGGGAGCCATCCTTCTTCTTGGCAAAAAGGACAGGGGCTCCAGCAGCAGAGAGCAAGGGTTGGATAAAACCCTTTCCAAGCATGTCATTGAGGTAGTCTTTGAGAGCCTGGAGTTCAACTTCCAACATATTGTAGATCTTGCCAAAAGGGGGGGAGGTGCCATCTTCAAGATTGATTGTGTGGTCATATGATTGGTGCAGGGGAAGTTCCTTCATGCTTCCTTCAGAGAACATGTCAGTGAATTCATGGTACTCTGGAGGAACTACTTTGCATAATATTTGTTCCTCTGTCTTCAGAGTCTCAGATGAGGTGGTGCTGGCACAGATATGTTCTTCTGGAAGTGTCAGGGTGGCCTGGAGTTGGAAGGCAGGGGTGCCATCCTGCAAGATCCATGCAAAGGGGAATGGCACCAATGATTTTAATGTCAAGGGCTTCCAGATTGATGGTGTCAGGCATTGGGGGTGTGGTGGTGGGGTCCAGAGTTGTCAGGGGTCAAGTGGGGTAGTTTGGGCCCTTGTACCAGTTGTGGGGAATGTTGTAGGGAAGCTGTTGGGGTGTGCCTACAGGAGTTCAGGGCAGGGTTGCTTCTTCCTCCTCTACTGGGTCATCCTTAGGCAGAGTGGGGGTGCCAGTGGCTCCAGTACTGTTGGGAGCCAAATCAGAGTTGTTGGGGTCATGGGGGAGAATAAGGGTGGAGCATGATGGTGGCTATCAGGCAGGGTTTGGGGCCAGGAAACTGCATGGTGAGGTCCTTCCAGTTGATGTCAGGGTTGACATTGCATAGCCAGAGTAGTCCAAGCACAATTAGGGTCACCTCCAGAAGCTGGGTAATGAGGAGGGGAGTCAGGAATTGCAGGCCATTGTCAAGGGTGAGGGAGCCAGGATGGAATTTGGTGATCTCAGAGATGGTGGATCTTCCATTGAACAGCTGTAGCTCCAAAGGCATGTCAAGAAGTTCATGGGGGAGGTTGAGCTAATCACTGACAAAGGTTCCTGAGGCTCCACTGTTGATGGGGGTTGGGAGGATGGTGGGGGAGTTGCCAAGGTGGGTGCTAATGATGAATGATCATGTGAATTGTGAGCAGAGCTGCAGAGGGGTTTGAGGAACATCAGGAGTGACTTCCAAAACATTGTGGGTGGGAGGAATGTTGAAGGGGACAGGTCCCAGGTTGGGCAAGTTGTCCTGATCAAGGCAGAGAGTGAGACTAGGCCAGTCAATATGAGGGTTGGTCACTTGGAGCCAGGAAAACCTGAGGATAAGGGGGGTGGAGGCATGCAACTTCATGGCCAATAGCCAGAAGTCCTGCTGTTGCCCATTTCTACACAGTGAGTGATGTCACTCAGCAGAGGTCAGATTACCATCAAAGAGTTCTAGGGGGATTGGAAGGGGAAGTTGCCAGGGAGGTTGTGGAGCAAGGGCCACTAGGGATCTGTCAATGAAGTTGTCTATTGTGCCACTGTCAATTAGGGTGGGTACAGAGTCAGAGGAGAAGGGGAGGGTGGTATGGAGGAGGAGGTTGTGGGCAGAGTGCAAGGGGAGATGTGCCAGGAGGATGTCTGGAGCAATTACCATTGTGTAGAGGAAAGTAGC
Source organism: Termitomyces sp. DKA64 (assembly GCA_017657295.1). Taxonomy (NCBI): domain Eukaryota; kingdom Fungi; phylum Basidiomycota; class Agaricomycetes; order Agaricales; family Lyophyllaceae; genus Termitomyces; species Termitomyces sp. DKA64. The sequence continues at coordinate 10,764 of JAGGAV010000204.1, read as the reverse complement.
CAGGGCAGAGAAGACATCAGAGTCTGATCCATGATTTAGTGTGTCTTTGGGACCTAAACCACTAGGTCATTTTTTGTAAACTGATAGTTACAGTCTTCCCTGTCGATGGTCTAGACAGCACATCCCATCACCTGGCATTTAGGGCAATTGTTGATGAAATGACCTTGCTCACCACACAGAATACATACCCCTTCCTTCCATTGATGTGCCTGTGTCTCCATTGGGATGTCAATTCAGGGCCAGTCCTTGATCCAACTGGTGCACAGGGCCTCCTGATCATCTGTGGAGTCCAGGGGATTGTCCAGGTCTGGAGTATTGTCAGGTTTGGTGTCTGGAGGGTCTGGGGCATTGCAGAGGTCAGTGGCATTAATCTGGGTGGGAGGTCAGGGTCTGGGGGGTCAAGTGGTGTTAGCTAGACCTCATCCAGGGAAGAACTAGGGTGCAGGGTTAGCAGGCATCATGGGAGCAATAGTTCAGGCATTGTTGGTCACTCCAGGCTGCCAACTGGGGTTGCTGGAGGTGTTCCAGTTGTTCTGCAGGCCTTAGTTTTTGCTCTGGTCTTCCCAATAGCACTGATTGATCTGGGTGACAAATGCCTTGTATCTGTCATATGTGGGCTGCTTAGGTGTGAGGCAGAGGACATCCTTAATCCATTGTGGGAGGGCTTGGCAAAGGGCAAATTGGAGTGCATTGTAGTTCCAACTGGTTTTGTAGGCCTCCCATTTGAATCAGATGATGAAGGTCATGAATTGTTCATTGTCACACATCTGGAGGTTGTAGAGGTTTTCTTCTGCCTCTGCTACAGTGTCAAATACTCCAAACTTACTGGAGAACTCCCGTGTGAAGGCAGGCCAATTGGAGAGTACTGGGTTGTTGGGGTCAAACTGTAGCAGTGCCATATAGTGGTCAAAGGCAATGCCCTGCAAGTAGGAAGCAGCAAAGGCCACTTGCGAGCTTTCAAGCTGGAAAGTAATGGGCTTAGCTTGGAACATTGTAAGATATTGGATTAAGAATGTCTGCCATTTCCAAGGGTCCCAGCTGTTGAAGGATCTCATTTTCTGAATGTTGAGCTTTCCTTCCCAGGCCAGTGTGTCACATGTGTCATCCTGGGCATTTTGAGTTTGGGGCAGGGGCCCAGCATTGTAGTAGTAATAATAGTTGTTCCCACCTCTGCACTGGGGGGGAAAGTTGTCCATGGCCAGGCCCCATCCACCAGGAGGTCCACTGTTAGGAGGCCCACCACCAGGGTGCAGGCCAGCATTGCCCAGGAGAGGTCCTGGGGCCCAGCAAGGAGGAGGGGATCCTCTGGGAGTTGGTGGCCCAAAATTATTGGCATCAGCAAGGTGTTTAGACAAGAGAATGAGTGGTGGTCAGGACAGCACAGGGGGAGGAGGGGCTCTGGGGACTCCAGAGCTGAGAGGCTGTTAGAGGGGGGAGCAAGGGGTTGTTATGGAGGGGCAGGGCATATCTCCAGGAGGAGCAGAGGTCAACATGGGGGGTCAGTTCCTGGGGAGCTTAAAAGCTCCTTCTCAAGGGGCAGGTTCCCTGCTGAGGTTCTCCAGCTCATCAATGTAAGAGAGAGCATGGGTGAAAGCAAGGTCATCATTGGGGGGAAGGGGGTGGGGAAGTTTCTGGGTGGGGCGCTCAGGTTTGGTGGGCTAGTCCCAGGTGCAGAAGGTGCTGGAGACAGAGTTGGCCTAGGAGCAAGCAGAGAGGGCCAGAATATAAGTGGCAGGCTGGTCAAATAATCCTCTGGTGGGGTTGAGGGACCTCAGGATATTAGACACAGCATTGAGCTTTTTCTGTTGTCAAGAAATGGGGGCCAGAGCATTAGCTTGAGCCCTGGTGGGTTCTTCTCATTGCACATGGAAGGATTGGGCAGGGTCCAAGGGGTCTTCAAAGCAGTGGGGGTTTGGGCTGGTGTGTATTTTGTCAACTAGGGCGCAGAGTTCTTCCTGGAGGCTAGCATCAATTCCAAGGATACTTCTGACATTCTCAGGGAGGGTGCCTTGCTGGTAGTGCTTGTAGAAGTCCAGGAGGTGATCCACCCAGGTCTCCAGTGTTCAGGAGATGTTCTGGTGTCCCAGGCTGATGAGGAGGGCTCTTGCTCTTTTGGAAAATTTGGCAGGAGCTAGGCAGAGAGAGTGCAGGACATGCTGTTGGACATAGACTTTGACTCTTTGCTGCCCAGGAGAGGGTGGGGCTTGGACAGGGGGAGCAGCAGAGGGTTGGGGCCAAGGGGGGAAGTATCTGTCAAGTTGTTCCAGGGAGACTGGGGCTGCAGTGAGGATAAGGTAGGCATAGTAGGGCCTAGGGGGAAAAGCTGAGGATACTGGGGCCATGGGTGCCCAAGAGGCCAATGGGGTGTCAGGCTGTAGGCAGGAGTAGGTTCCTTCAACAGAATACAACAAGGGGCAGTGCCAGTCTGGAGGTGGGCCCTGACTAATGGATGGGCCATAGGGGGTGGGATTTGGTTCTGGGGCCCAGTACCATGGAGTGGCTGTGACATAGTGGTCAGGCATTGGATAGAACAGAGGATAGTAGGGGTTGGGTACTGGCCTACCATAATAGTTGGTTAGATAACTGGTAGGTGGATATGCAGGACTGTAGTTAGACATTGGGAACAGAGTAAGGGGAGAGTCTTGATATTATGTCAGGACCTGCTGACCCAGGGGCTCAGCTACACTGGGTGAGTCCCTTACTAGGTGGACACAACATCTATACTCACAATCTCTGGCTCTGGTAAGCTCTAGAAAAGTGAAACAGGGTGGGAAAAGGTGGTAACAGTGGTCTAGGGAGGTCCAGGATACTCTGGTAGGCTATATGGAGGAGCGGGAGTGATGGCAAGTGGGGGACAAATATGGTATGGAGCTCTGGAGTTGTTAATAAGAGTTAGGGGGCAACTCAGCAGGTCCAAGTTATAAGTACAGAGAAGTTTTAAGGGGTTCCAGGTTGGAAGGAACTTCAATGGGGGATGGAGATAGTGGTGGGGTTGATTGGGGGAGTTGTTATGGGCCCTATTGAAGTCAAACAAGTACAGACACAGATTCCCAATCATGATTTCCCATCAGCTTCCCACATATCACTGCTGGCAGTGTTTCCCAAGGAAATACTAAGAAACCTGCTATACCATTTTCAAACAATGTATTTCAATGGAAAAATGCTTTAGACAATAGAAAAAGCTTTTTTACAGATAAAAATCTGTCAAAGAAATGGTATAACATGTTTCTTCAATTTTTCCATGCATGGAAACAGGTTCTGGTGCCAGCACAGTATGTATAATTATGATAATGTGTGTCAGCTTCTGCTGACCATAGAGGCTCAGATCACTGGGTAACTCCTTACTAGGCAGACACAATGTGTAACACATACAATCAGTGCTCCAGGCAAGCTCTGGGTGTGAGAAACTAGGGGTAGTGTGCACGAGAAGCAAATGCTGGGGATCGAGAGCAAGCTCTGGGGTTAACAATCACAAGTGGTTGAATTGCCAGGGCACCTGACAGAGAGGAGTGAGCCTGGAGAGAAAAGGTTAGGGGGTTGAGGCTGGGAAATGAGCTAAGAGGAGTGGAATTGAGGAAAAGGCTGAGAGATGAGACCAGAGTTGAGAAAGTTGAGAAAAACTAAAGTGTAGAGGAGAAATAGAAGATGGATACAAGACAAGTACAGGATGAAATAGAAATGAGATGAGTACTAGGAAAATAAACAGATAACAAAGGTGACAAGATGAAGATAAGGCAAAACTTATGGAGAACTGTAGGTAATATCAAGACTACTGTATCAGGCCCTATTCTGTGGCTTATATACAGGCAGTAGGTAAGCTCCAGGGCTATGGGCCCTAGTCCTGATGTGGAGGTACTGTGCCAAGAAGTCAATTTTGGCCTCAGGGTTGTGTAGGGCAGCTGTTGGCTGTGATTGCACAGTATAGTGGTTGCTGCTCAAAGGAGGGGAGGTGTTTCTTTAGGAGCATTGGGGCAGAGGTTGAGCAGCATGTGGCTTATGATGCATTATGGACAGGCTGCAAGTGGAGGGATGATGCAGGGATGCGATGCATGAGGGGAGCCGGTGATGGTTGGAAGAAGCATTGCAAACACTGGTGAGGACCAAGGGAAGTGCCAAGGATTGCCGGGGGGGCGCTGATGTGGCAATTGCGGGTGTCGATGGCCATGAGTGTCGGTGCATGCCCTGGGGCTGAAGGGGGTCAATTAGGGAGGTGAAGTCCCGGGGCGCAGGGTCCGGGGTCGGGTTGGTGGGTCGTGACAATGTGTGTCTCGAGGTCCCACATAAGTGCTATTGCTACTATTATAATATCTCCCTCCGCTACACAAAAAAAAGCCAAGGTAGAATACACCACGGTAGACTTAGTATGAAAGCGTGTCCATCGGAAAAGTCAACCAACAGTACAGTAAGCCCATACCTATCATATCCTCAGTCGATTAAAATCGGGTCCTGTCTACTAATATTGTTGGCAATATGTCGGCATTTATCGCCGAGTCGCGATGAAAATCGACTGGTGAGATTTGGCGAATCATTGAACCCTGTCCGGGCTATCCCTATTGATTGACAGAAGATGCTCCTTTCCGCTGTCACAGAAGTCCAAGAAGGTTAGTTGGAAGGCAGAGCCTTCATTGCAGAGGCAGTAACGTAAGTTTGTAATACAACTACTGCCTATCGAGATTCTGTGACTTAACACTATCTGATATGAATAACAAGGTCAATTCCTAGTATCAAGAACATTACCTTGAGAAACGCTACATTTACAATAAGTACACAACTTTTCCCGCCATTGTCACGACCAATCTAATTACAACATAAGCAATGCCTTTCGGGCCAGTGTAGCGGCTGCGTTAATTGCTGGAGCATCACCACCAGGAATAGGAATATCGGCGCCTATCTTTTGAACAACATAGTAGCTGAAGAATAGGATTTTGAACGTCAGTGCCAATGCTGCATGGAGGACTGCAATAAGGATAATGATGAGGCGGGTAGCCTTTGCCTCGGCCTGGCATTTAGAGTTGGTAAGGGATGCACAATATGATAAGGAGAAGATATGCCCACAGAAGCAAGAATAGGATAGACATTCGTGACCAGGAAGTAGCCCGAAGAGGCGAACGCAAGGAAGACTAGCACCCATCGCACGATCGGGACAGGAATCACACAAAGTATCTATGGAGAATGGAAGTTGACAAAGAAAACAAAAAGAAAGATAGATGAAAATCTCACAGAGACAGGTATCCAGACGAATTGTGCATAGCCCCACACTGCAAGCGCCTCGACCACGCTCCACTCTCCAACGCCCAAATACCGCAATCCGAGCCAAAGTAGTACAGGAAGGCCAATCCCGTATGCATACACAAGCGACACTGCGACGGAGAGAAGGGCGAAATCATAGTCATAATCCGTCCCGGGAGCAGAAAGGTACGCCGATATTGAAGCTGCCAGACTAGATGACAAGAAGAGGGTACAAATCAGCGTTGTCAGAGTCCAAAAAGGACCATAAAGATCGGCAGGATTGAGATGTGTAGAAAGGTAATCTGTGGAAGTAGGGATGAGGGTGGCATAACATCTTTTCAACACCTGGTTTGACTAAACGTCATATTGTGCACTACGAAATGGCAGGAAACATACTGTTTTGGTGTCCACGTCAAAATATGGTTGGTAGTATTCAACCGTCCAAAAGGCAGACGTTGTTTTGCGCTGATCCTGGAGATATCCTGCTCCATCGTCAACCTATGCTTGTCAAAAGGGACTAGATATGACAGGACGAACCTCGATCTGCGATACCCGGACCGGGAGACCGCCCATGTGACCGTGAGTCATTACCGACATTACCTCCATCCGCACCGAGGAAAGCTGAAGTAAACGAAGTAAGTGACCAGTTGCACGCAGTCTGACGAAGCACGCCTTGCATTTAAATTGCAAGCCCTCGGGGCCTTCTTCAAGCCTCTGCAAATACCATTCAATAGCAGATATAGTACTAGAGAAGATATACTCACGTCGTCAGCCTCAACCTGGACGTAGGCCATCGTGGAGGAAACACGAAATGGAAGCGTCCGCACACGTCGATCGAAACGAGAGGATGCAATCACCACGTGATCATTCTTCCGTAAACAACCTGCTGCCGATCAAGCTTAAGGCAGTCTAAATTACAGCATGAACGTCTGAACCCTGAGTTGTCGAAAGTGTCATGGATAATGCTCCTATACCTGTGTCTCTCCCAATAATTTAAGGTGAGACCAGCAACTCACGCATTAGTAGAGCTCAATGACGCTTGGTCAACCGATACCTGGAGCGGCAAGAGTACCTTAAACTGATGTTGCGGAAAGCCCGATGACTGCGGTGATCCCCTCTAGGATAGTATCGGTGCAAAAGCGGACGTTGAACTCAAGTGGACGTTGAACTCAAGCTGAGTTGCGCCAGAAGCCAAAAGCAAGTATTGTCTAACACGGATACATAGAATCCTGCGGCCTGTGGACCTAAAGTCCGATTCACATCATGAAGACGACCACTCAGGCTCTCGTTTGAAGCCGATATCTAGTCCCTCAAGCTCCGAAGTAGATATTTTCATGAAGGCGGGATTCGGATATCTCCACGTGGAGCTTGAGGTCCGGAGGCATCCGCGTCCTCAGACATTACAACTCTGCGTTTCAGCCACAAATGGAATGAAGGAACACGTAAATCACCCCTTTATAGTCAGATTACACCCTTGAATCCAGATATATATCTCTCAATCCATTATCTATCGTACTTTTCAAGGTAATGTCGCGTCCAGAGCAAGCTGGCGAGAACACAGAAACGGGGACAGTTAGTGACAACGAAGCAAACTATGGACCAGGAGAAATCACGAGTAATTGTGACCATGGACGTGGTTCGCAGTGGATAGGCATAAAACCATCATCTGGTTCGCGTAAAGGATGTAAGCCATCCACACTCTGTTTCCCAAATCGTATAGTGACACATTTTTGAGTACAGCTCATGCTCCATCGCTAGATTCTGGTCCCCCTTCATTCGATGACTCTCAGTTTGACGTCATACTCCGTAGGCAAAGGTTACGCCCCAGGGATGGCGGAGGGCGCAAATTGACTGACTTACCTTCACGATTTCTGCACCTATCAAACGACTTCGAATTTGCAGGATGGGGCTCTTTGACACGTATCATCCTTACCGAGGATGACCGAAAGGCAGGAGAGAATCGCCTTCAGGAAATACGTCGTCAAAGTGTTTTAGGCCAGTTTACTGCAAGTGCTCTAGCAGGGAACGCGGTTCTAGGAAGTGTTTTCTATTCCCTTCCTGCTGTTGTTGCAGTTTCATCTGTATAGTATGCCGTCTCCCTTATCTTTGTCATTCTCTTTCATTTAGCCTCAAACAGTTCGCCCATATCTCTCTTTGTTGCAACCTTTGTGCTGTTTCTTTGGCGCCCGATTATGGAAGAACTTGGGTCTGCTCTTCCTCTGTCTGGTGCTCCTTATACATATATGTCAGTTACAATAATCTCAGATCTTCTTTATCTTCGACTGATCCGCATCACGAAGTCTAAATGTTTCTTCGAAGTCCTTTGCTTTAATTGGAGCTGCCCTTTCAATATTAGACTTCACTTCTACATCAGTAGTGTCCGCTGCTACTGCTGCGTCATATCTTTCAGGAGAGGGAAAGCTACCTCTTCCCGAGTATATCCTCGCTATTCTCGTATTGCTTGGTTTTACTGTTATTAGTCTATCGGGTGTGAAGGAAAGTGCTCGAATAGCCCTGGTTGTATTATCATTTCATGTCAGCCCTCTCCCTTCATCTGCCTGATATTGTCAATGACTCACCTTACAGATGGCAACGATGGTGATTCTCATCATCTTATCCTGTGTGCACTGGGGAAAAACTGGTTCACAGCAACTACGCGACAACTGGACCAGTGGGACAGCTTTTTCCGATTCTCCTGCTCATGAGATCTTTAATGGGGTGTGTCTAGGCATGTTGGGTCTTACTGGCTTTGAATGTGAGTGAAACGGTGACGTCTCTACGATACAGCCCGAACATACGCATCTATCATAGGTACTCCGTCCTATATTGGACGAATCAAAAAGGGCCATCTCCCGCTGGTCCTTAGAAATTTGCATATTCCAGCTATAGTCCTGAACACTACGATCATGCTTCTTGTTTTGGCTGTGGTACCTCTCGAGACTGTTCTTCAAGGATCTAACGTACTCAGTGTACTGGCTCAAATGGTATGAGCTTCTTTATCGACAACGTAATGCGACAGTTGCCTTACACGCATTTCAGGCGGCAGGCAAGTGGTTACGAGCATGGGTCGTGTTCGATGCCTTCATCGTTCTATGTGGCGGTGTTCTGACTGGTATGACCTCTCCTTCACTATCTAGACATAGTCAGTTATCTTGTCGCCTAGGGATCCTGAGCGCATGTGAACTCTTAGAACAGTTGGCGCTCCATAAGGTGCTCCCGAACGTTTTCCTCCGCACGATGCCCAAAACCCAGTCACTATATGTCTCCGTTTTATCCTTTATGGTCTTTAGCCTCATTCTATATGTCAGTGCTGAAACCAGTTTGAATGTCATATCGCAAATGTACGTAGCTAGTTTTTATTCGTCGTCGTTTTGTTACCTTTCACTGACTGTGATCGTGGAATAGGTTCTCCCTCGTGTGGTTGACAGTCATGTCACTGTTTCCACTAACGCTGCTTTTACTGAAGTTCAATCGCGGACGCATGGCTAGGTCCTCGCACACACCTCTAGCAGTGATTGTCGCTGCTGTCCTTGTATCCGTTGTCATTTTTGCCGGTAACATCGCTGTAAATCCTGCTACTGCCGGGTAAGTTACCTTTTATCTCAGTAAATCTCATGGATTGACGAGTATCTCAGGTATTTTGCAGCCTATTTTTTGGGGATTGTTTTCCTTTTCACTGCAACGCAAAACAAAATCCATCTCTTGCGATGGGTATACTGGATATACGACCAGTACCCGTGCCTCCACTCTTTTAAGCTAACAAAAACATGGGGGACCAAGCTCATCGACTTGATGACAAGCTTGAGACGCCAGCCTGTTTGTATTCTAGTGAAAAGTGACGAAGTACGTATTTGGATGAGCAATTGAATGGGCCCTACTGATCGGGCGGTCATAACAGATTCATTATTTATTTCATATGATCTTGTACGTCAGCAAAAACGAAGAGACATGCTGTGTGAAGATAGTCTATTTTCATGAAGGAGAGGCTGGGATTCCCTCCGAGCTAGAGGCAAACACTAAGAGTTGGTCGTTCTCGTATCGCTTTTCTAGCCTTCATTTATGCAAACATTTTAGTTCTTGATGAAGCATTCCCAGAGATTACAGTAGACCTTGTATGTTCCTACTCTGCTTTCTCAGTGACATTTATTGAATATAACACTCTTTCAAGGTTATTGTTAATGCTCCTTTTGACCCGTTCAATGTCATTGCACTATCACATCAGCTACAAATATCGACATCATTAATGTTCATGACATGCCCAGGTTCACACTTTCCTCATTCCATTGCAGACTTTGGTACACGAATTATTACCATTTAATGCAGGACAATGTAATTGTGTAGCTCCTCTACATCGGGTTGAACTGTATCTTTGGTTGTCTATCATGATTTTGACTACCAATATTAATCAATCCTAACCATGGAAGAGTGGCCAAATGGATCAAGAGGCGGCCATCTATATTGACCTGGTTGAAAGAATGTTGAGGGCGCATAAGAGGAATCTGTTTGGTGGAATGTCATACAGGTGGTGAAGGTTTGTTATTCAAAATGGATTTGATCCTTTCCATGATCTCTGGGGTGAGCCTTGGCAGGACTTCCAATGCTTTAATTTTCTACTTGAGTTGTTCTGCAAATGATGCACTAAGAATGACTGTGGATGTGTTGGAGTTCTTTTCAACCCATGCAAGTACAGTGCAGCTGGTCTGGTCTGTAGTTCTGAGAAGGGGTTATGTTGAGAGACACTCCATGGTTGGAAACACAATATACTCAGTCTGTGCACAACAGACTGTATTCTGGCATGTTCCTGTTGGATACACAGTACACTAGGGGATATAAGCACAAGATATGAACTATGAGTGTCAATTGACCCACCTCAGTTTGTATCTGATCTGTCCCATATACTCTGCACCTGACTGTCATATTTTTCTCTCCATAATGTGCCTACCATGTCCTGTGCAGCTCCTTCCAATAGGTTATCATTGACAGAATGAGGTAAGACAGCAAATTACAAGGATCTTACCCTCAGCAGCAACCTTGGTAAGCTCCTGAACCCTTTCATATCTCCTCTGTGCCTTCCTCCTGCTGAATTGGGACACTACTTTCTGGAACATCTCCACAGTTGCAAAGCATGAGCCTTCAGGGATACTGTTATTGTACTATGCAAAATTTTATCAATATGGAGTTTAGACAATGAGATGGAGATATAAGTGACCTTTCCAGTGAGCAATCCAGCAGCAAGGGAGGAAAAAGTTGTTGTGCCAATGTAAGGGGAGCACTTGACATCTGTGGAACTCCTTCCACAAGGCTAGCAAGTGCCAGTGAGAGTCAAGTGGGCACAGAGGCAAGCAAGAGTTGGATAAGAGACCAGCAGGGCAGACCAAGTGGTCAGACATCACTAGAGAGCTTACAGTCTGTTTGGTGAGTAGGCCAGAAGAACACTGCTATTTTTCAGCCTGGGGATATTCTATCCACAGGCTGCCTTTATATACTACATCAGTGGCTGTGCTATTACTAATACTGTTTAACTAATTGGGCCCT